>PVJS01009720.1:0-49662 GCA_004027185.1 Glis glis
GGGTCTCACGAAGTGGCGGAGGACCTCACTAGGGAGAGAGAGAGAGAGAGAGAGAGAGAGAGAGAGAGAGAGAGATCGTGCGCGCGCGCATGCGCGCTGAGGCTGGCCGCGAACTAGGATCCTCCGGTCTCCGCCTCCCAAAGTACTGGGATTACAAGCGTGCGCCACCACGCCCGGCTCTCAATGTGATATTACTTTTCTAAATGGAACAATGGTTCCTACTAAAATAATTCAACTGAATCTTAATGTTTGTTTGGGGCCATAGGTTGAACTCCTGTGCTCATGGTAGGCAACTGCCTCTCTATGAACCACTTTTATCTTGTATGTAAAAGGCAGATAATGTTCCCTAAATGGTAAAAAAGATCATGAGGATTAGTAAAATAATTGTGTATAGGATACTTCGCCAGTACTAGATGTCAATGACTGTTGGTTATCGATATCCATAGCTTAATTTCTTATGATTCCTATAAGTAATCATGTCTTTAGGCTTTTTTAAGCCATACTTCACTAGAGAAGCAAAATAATGAATATTTCTTATAAATTTGTATAACATAATAGAATAAGTATACCACATTTGCCAGAAAAATTGGTGGAAGTTTTAAGTAATTATAGGACCAACTTCTTACTGCTTCAGCAAATCCTGATTTCCTAAATTGAACTGTTTAAAGTAGAGGACAATCACCCGCCCACTCAACACACTGCTCCTAGCACCTGTTGAGTCTACAATAAACTTTTTTTTTTTTTTTTTTGCGGTACCGGGGATTGAACGCAGGGGCGTTCTACCTCCGTGCTACGCCCCCGGCCCTATTTTTTATACTTTATTTTGAAACCGGGTCTCACGAAGTTGCGGATGCCTCACTAAGTAGAGAGAGAGAGAGAGAGAGAGAGAGACGGGGAGGGAGAGAGAGAGAACGCTCGCGCGTGCGCATGCGCAAGCTGAGGCTGGCCGCGAACCCGGATCCTCCGGTCTCTGCCTCCCAAAGTACTGGGATTACAAGCGTGCGCCACCACGCTCGGCCCTACAATAAACTTTTTAATGATTACTAGGTTTATACTTCACATCACAGCCTAAGAGTGGAAGAGCTAAGGAGCCGGGAGCTTCAGAGACAGAGCTGAGTTCAGGCTCACTGGTGGACTCCATGAGAGAGAATGGCCAATGGTTAGATATACATCAAAGCCAGGGTGACAGTAACCACATAAGCAAATGGCAGGAGAAAGGGCAGTACTGTGATAAGGCATAGTGAGTTGGTAGTTGAAGTAATTTACAGTTAGAGTCCATAGCTGAAGCGATTCCATGATTGTTACTAAGGGCAGCCCCACTTTGGCTATAGAACAGGGAAGTTCTTTCTAAAATTCAAACCGGGATATGGGCACATACTTAATGATCTGTTGGAACTAACAAAATGTACTATAGACACTAATTGTGCTACTGTGAACGCTAACGGCCTATTCTTGCTTCTGGACTCTGGATATGCTTGGCTTGCTTGGCCTACCTGAATCCTATGGAAACAGTAGGGGCTTTCCACCCCTGCTGTGGGAACCTATCATGGGAACTTCAGTTTGCATTCTAAGCTTGTATTAAATCTGACCCTATATAAGAGGACACTGGAGGGCAGTCGGCACCACACTTGGTCAAGATACCAGGGTGGTCCTGGCTACCGGTTTCTTTTAATAAAGACTCTCAATTGGCAACTTTTGAGGTCTGGCCAGTCTTGTCTGGGAGGTCTACACCCAGACAAGCTATAGCAGTACACGCTAAACCAAACAAATTCTGAAAGGTGCTCAGAGTGGGAGGGGATTCAACAAAGGACCAAATTGACAGACCAATTCAACAGACCAAATTGACCAGATTCTGCCACAATCTCAGAATCCTAAGGGCTCTCTGCACAGCAGAGTACACAGAAAGCCCATATGTTTTCATGTTGAAAGTACATGTTGCCTAGGTCAGATGCATGCAAAGATAGAAATAGTAGCTACCTGCGTAATGTAATCTGAAAGGAAAGAAGAAGTTATTCCTCCAAAATACATCCTGTGATGAATAAAGATCCTTAGAGCTATGAAAGGAGTGGTTCCCTGGTAAAACCAGGAAGTACTAGAGCCACATCTGAATAACAATGGGGGGAGCAAAATCCATCAATCTTTATCATTTACAATTTACCTGAAAAAGTACATGTTCAATCTATTTACATTGACAGCAATTTTGAGGAATTTCCTTGGAGTCAATAAGATGTGGGAGCCAGAGAAGGAATGAAGAACCACAGGGGACAGCAGGGCTGCAAAAAGTGACATTGGAGGGCTCTGATGAGGGTGTCACATATTTGAAAAGTATAGAAATGGGCCCAAAGTCCTCTGATAATTTATTTTTAAGAGCATCATGAGCATCTATTAAGAGCATATAGACAGTATGAAACTTGGCAGCCTAAATTAAAATCTCTTCATTTATCTTGCAATATTATAGTTTTTACAAATCATTCAAATTTGTACTTTCAAAGATAGCAAGTGTGATTTTGAAAACATAATATTGGATTTTGTGTGAATTAAAGACTGAAAAACTACCATGTTTGCTCTTACAAGATTGGGGAATATATTTTGAAAGAAACAAGCAACAGTGCAGATCCAAGGAAAGCTTAGTATTCTGCTCATTATATATGAAATTGGAATTAAGCTCAGGCACACATAAGACTTCTTAAACAAGAAGAATATCTTGAGAGTATTGAAGTTTATTGTGTGATGGTATTTTCAAAAATCAGCTCTTTTCTTTATTGATTCCTCTAATGTCTTTCCCTATCTTTTAGTATAAAAGTGTTTTTGCATTATTGAAACACATTTTCAAATTAGGCCAAAAAACAAGTCAGGGGAAAAAATAACAAACATTTTACCTTCCATTCTATCAAAGCTAAGTCATAAAGACGCTGCTCTGTTATTTTACAATTTTAACTAATCCCCTTTAATAATCTTCATCAGTTACACATCTCCTTTGTCAAGAATCTACTGAAAGTCAATTTCTGGTCTAAGTGCTAAGGCTACAAAGATCAGTAAGTTTCCCACAGGAAGTGCACAAGCTGGCCATTATAAAGCTGGTAAATGAATATAATACAGTGAAACAAGTACCCTCAGTTACTTCTCATTCCAGCCAGACTTCTCAATCACCTTCTCGCTTGGCTGTCCCCATCTCACTCCATTCTTCACTCAGCTCCACAGGTCATGGCCATCATTCCCTGGAGAGGATCACCCTGTGACCCCTAGTGAGATCACTAAACGCAGTGTATAACCTGTATGCTTATCGCACTAAATCCCATCAGCACTTAACACTGGCACTGCTCCATCTTCTTGGCATGCTTTCTCACTGTTTCAGTTCTTCTCTGGACACTCTTCTTTTTACATTTGGGGTCATTCTCCTTGACTCACCCCTTAACTGTTGAAATTATAAAGCATTCAACCATGTTCCTTTTCTTTGCTATATTTCAAGGACCTTAATTACAATATATATGCACAAGATGCCAAATGTACTTCTAGAGTTAGCCATTACTTTTGAGCTAGAAACTCATCTGCATGACAGTCCTCAATTCCCCTCTTAAATGTCTCCAAGGAATATAAAAATCGACTTGTCCAAATCCAAATTCTTTACTGTTCTCCAACCCATTTCCTTTGCCTAGTTGCTATTAGTTACCTCCACTCCCAGCTCAAAAGTTACTTCCTCAGGGAACTTCACCTAGCAGGGACCAAAGTTGTTTTGTTCATCTATGTATGTGTGGTGCTTTGCACAATGTCTCTTACATAATAAGAGATGAATACACACATTTTGAATGAATGAACAAATGATCTATGAAAGTACAGAGGAACAGGTCATCAATTTTGCCTGCAACTCTCTGCTTAACTGAAGAGCTGACTCTTAAAGAATGAACAGGAACTTGTTAAAATATAAAGGGAGACAAAAGAAGAGACAGGCAAAAATCACTGGAGATATTAAATGTCTCAGGAGAACGAATCAAGAAAGGCAAAACAAAGGACCTGATGCAGCAGGGACTCGAGGTTAGGAGGCCACGTGGGGAAATGATAAGCAAACAAAGACAGGATTGGGGAAAGAACTGAACACGTAGATTTTGACTGGAGTTTGAGGAATCTGAACTTCATCCCAAAGGCAACGGAGCCATTTGAAGTTTCCAAGTGGAGACAGAGAAAGGACATATTTTAGAAAGCATGCTATATTGGTTATCTCATTTCCAACCTGTCCTCCTATTCTCTATTCTGGGGTGCTACAAATCTTCTTCTATCAGCTGGGTCTCTGTTAGATTCTGCCAATAGTGGACTATAGGGTAAGTGGAAGAATGGTTGAAGGAAAAAGAGACTCCTTCCTTCCCGCTTGTTTCCTGTTTTGGGCAATACATTCTACCAAGGCATTTCGGCTTCTTGGGCCCTCCCACAGCTGGCCTTTCTGTCCCCCTTACAAGTGCCCGTAGCACCTAGACAGCGCCCCTTGCTCCAAGTCTGAGTCCTGTTCACGGGCTTTTTATTTTAACTTTTTAGTTTCTGAAAACCCAGGCTCCTGCCTGTTTCCTCTGCTCTAGAGGGGTAGAGGCTTGTGCAGTTATTCCTTGGGTTATTCCTTCTGTTTTTCCACACCTGTAAGAACTACCAATGTACCATCAATTCTGTATATTGGAATACCCATTGTGGCTTCAGTTGTTCTGACTGGACTCTAACTGGCATAAGCACTTTGCTGTGGATTAGAAATAGGGTTATAAAAACTTAAATTAGAAGACCAGTTAAAAAGCCACTTCAAAATTCTAGGCAGAGATAAATTGGTAGCTTTGTGATTGAAGAAAATAATGGTAAATAATAACAGCTAGCATTTATAGAACACTTATAATATATAGGCATTGTCCTAAGTCCCTATAAGGTAATTACTATACTTATTTCCTTTTGTGTGTGTGTGTGTGTGTGTGGTACTGGGGATTGAACCCCGGGACATTCTACCACTGAGCTACACCCCCAGCCCTTTTTTTTTATTTTTCTTTTTTGTGGAGTTTCTTTTGAAACAGGGTGTCACTTGGTTGCTGAGAGTGTCCCTACACATTGCTAAGGCTGTCCTCAAACTTACAATCCTCTTGTCTCAGCCTCTCAAGTACTGGGATTACAGGCTTGCGCCACCATGCCTGGCTTTATTTCCATTTTTTAGACAAGGAAACTGAGGCCCAGAGGATCAAGTAACAGATCCAAGGTCACACAAATAGTACTAGTGGACACAGGATTTAAACTAATCTCTAGTGTTTGGATTCCAAAGTCCTCCCTTTTAACAACTTAAAAAAGTTGAATTCTTGAGTTATTTCTGGGAAAGAAACAATAGTGTTTGGCCACTAATTCAGCAGAAAGAATCATGGAGAAGGGAACAACAACAACAAAAATTAGAGAATCTTGGTTTTTATGGTAGGTGAATCATAAAGCCTTTGATTACAATGGAAAATAATCAGATTTTAAAAATAATTTTGAAATAATCAGTGTGCCCAGTAGGCATAACTAATTCAGCTTTGAATATTTTAAATTCAAGATGCTTATGGAACATCTGAAGAGTGATGTCAGTTGAAAGTTGAATTTGAGTCTTGGGTCTTTTAAACAGGTTAACAATGGAGATAAGGATTCAGAGTCTTCAGAATAAGATGCTAGATAAAGCCCCTCAGCATAAGATGCTAGATAAAGCCACAAAGCAAATGGTAATGCCTGCCCTTACAGGAAGACTAGCATGAACATAATTTTCAAGCTGTCACATATAAATCTTTGTGGCTCTTTTTTCTCTATAAAAAATAGCAAACAGTCTTCAAAAGAAATATATATATTATGTATATGAAATAAATATATATATGACATTATTTGTCAAATATATAATATATATATATATATATATATATATATATATATATATATAGCAGTGGAATAATGGAGACATGATGGATTAAAAGAAAAACAAATGTATGTGGTATGACACACAAGAAAAGTATGAAACTATTCAAGAGCTTTTGGGGAGGGAGAAGAAACAAAAAGGAGGAGGAAAAAGCAGATAAAGAGTTGAGAACAAAATGCCTTAGTTCCTGACCCAAGTACAGGGTCCCCCAGATTGATTAAACTCCTTGGAACTGTTTGGCCGCAGAAACTGGAATGACATCAGCAAGCCAATCCCTAGCCGAGGAGAATGAGTCACATTTTCGTCTGTTTTCACTTGATTAAAATATTTTACATTTGTTGAGCTTGAAAAAAAAAAGACAGAGGAAGTCATTGAAAGTGGAAAACTGAAAATCCAAATATGGTGAATGTCTGACTCACCAGATTGCAGCATCATAGACACTAATAACTTTGATTTAAAGTTAAAAAAAATCCCTGTTCAAGAAATAACTCACCAAACTGTGTAGGACTTTAGGGATTCATTAAATGTGTAACACCAGAGATAACTCTTTTGAAGGGTGCGCTTGTATAATATTTTTCAAAGCATAAAGTAGAGATCTGTCAGCTGTATGAAAAATAGGTACTCTTTTAATGTTATCTGGCCTTTATAGCTTATTTTTTCCAGATTGGTATGAACTGCTGGTTTTGATGGATTGAATGTATCTAAGCGTTTGTTTCTTGGGAGCAGAGCAGGCAGGAAAAGCAGAGTGAAGGGTGGGGCCAAGGGCTGCTACTTCATAGGAATCAATGCCAAGTAATGTGCAAACAATCCATTTCCTGGCAAATGTCTGCTGATTTGTCCATGGTTTTTTTTTTTAAACTGTGGCTGCTAATGCTGACCTTCAGATCCCTTAGCAACGAGAGATTTATACTTAGGCAACTTCGTTTGGAAAAGGAATCTATAGCTGCTGACTTGGGGCAGTTATTTTTCTAAGAACATGAATTACCTTGAGGCTCATCATCTAACTGAAAGAAGTCTGACAATGGTGAGGCTCTGTGTAAACCTTTGACATTACTTGTTTAACAGGCTGGAGATACAGAGATCAACTACAAAGGGAGTAATACTAGTCTCATTTCAAATTAAGAAAGCATACTGCTTTCTAAGATTTTACCACTTAATGTTCTTTATCACTTAATGATATTAATTAAATACTGTTCACCAGTAAAACTTAGCAAACTCTTAAAAAATCAGTAAGTGGGTCTCTCTAAATATAACTCCAAACCAGTTAGAAAGAAATTTAGAAATTCATTTACTTAAATTTAGAAATTCATTTACTTAAAGGTGAAAGTTATGTATTATCAAAAATAAATTCCAAACGACAAATGCCACATTCTTAAAAATCATTATCATTACAACATGTATAGACAAAGAGTTTAAGTTTATATGTCTACATAAATAATAGTCCTTATATGTTATTAAGAACAAGGTAAAGACTCCAATAGAAAAATGTGCACAGTGGCGCACCCCTGGATCACAGGTTCAGCAACGTAGAGACCCTGTTTCAAAATAAAAATAAAAAGGGCTGGGGGTTAAGCTTAGAGGCAAAATGCCCCTGAGTTCAATTCTCAGTACAAAAAAAAAAAAAACTTAGTGGCAATGTAACTTAGTGGCAATGCAGGGACAAACCCCCAATGCCTCATATCTGCGTGACTTGAGACGCTGAGCAAGAGCAAGTGGGGAAGCAAAGTGCTCTTGACAAACTTGAGAAATGACAAGACAACTCAAAATAGCTGTCAGCAAGTATTTACGAAAAAATCAGCCAGTCCGATTTTTTTCGTGCATGTGTGTGGGTGGTACTAGGGATTGAACCCAGGGGCATTCTACCTCTGAGCTATACCCCCAGCCCTTTTTATTTTTTATTTTGAAATAGGGTATCCCTTAGTTGCTGAGGGTCTTGCTAAATTGCCAAGGCTTGCCTGGGTGGTGGCGCACACCTGTAATGCTAGTACTTGGGAGGCTGAGATAGGAGGATCGCAGGTTCAAAGACAGCCTTAGCAAGTAGTGAGACTCTCATCGACCCAGCAAGACCCTGCTTCAAAATAAAAATAAAATAGGGCTGGAGGTGTGGCTCGGAGGTAGAATGCCCCTGGGTTCAATAATCCCCAGTACCACACACACACACACAAAAAAAAAAATTCCTGAGGGTAGCCTCAAACCCGCGTTCCTCCTGTCTAAGCCTCCCAAGTACTGGCATTACATGGCATTACAGGCATGTGCCACTGTGCCAGGCTAGTAGCCCAATTCTAGATGGAGATGGAGATGGAGATCACACCATGAGAGGAATCTAGCCAAGTGAGAGGATAATTTGTCACTGACATTACTTATAATTTCCAGTGCAGGTTGATGCACCAGAAGTAGACCAACTTTCAATAGTCGATCCTTTTTAAAAATTCTCTATAGTCAGGGTGCCCTTTCCTTTCCTATACCAGGGACAAATTGCTTTCACCGCCACTGCTACTACATGATATGTTATTACATTAGGAAGAATGGAAGTGGGAAGGATTTAGTGAAATACAATAGCAAATGAATGCAAAAGGCCCATGAACTGGGCAGAGGCAGTGTTTCTCCTGTGATTTTTTTTTTTTTTTTGCAGTACTGGGGATTGAACCCAGGGGCATTCTACCTTCGTGCTACACCCCCGGCCCTATTTTTTTATACTTTATTTTGATACCGGGTTTCACGGAGTTGCGGAGGGCCTCACTAAGTAGCTGAGGCTGGCCTCGAACCTGGATCCTCGGGTCTCTGCCTCCCAAGTACTGGGATTACAAGCATGCGCCACCACGCCTGGCCTCTCCTGTGAATTCTTAAAATGGATCTGCCAGGGCTCTTCCAGCCCAGGATTGCACAGTGAGGTGACACTGCTAGGAGTGGGATAAAAATTGAGCAGTGTGAGTGCAATAAAGACAAAGGAAAGAGAAGGTTCAGATAAAGGAGGAAGCCAGAACAGAATCGGGAACTCTCAAAAGCAAGCTGCTATATTTTTAAACACTACATAAAACATTTTCAAAAAGTGGTGGGAGGAGTTTAAAAAAGGGGGTTACCTGAACTGAGCCTCTTCCTAACATTTCAGGAAAACTAAATTAACTTCAAAATAGATCAAGAGAAAAAGAGCAAGATTAAATCCTATACAAAGTTTTTATGAGAAAAGGAGAATCCAGAGAAGAAAATATCATTACGGGCACTGAAACTGTGCCAAAAAGACAAACCCAAAAGTGAATCAAAAGTATAATGTACTGTTTCCATAAGAACTGAAACATATTCCAATGATACGAAACATGAAAGACAATTAAGACAATGACTAACCCAGGAAAAATGAGCGCCACCACCACTCACACAGCTGAGTTCAGCTACCATTTCCCACTAAAAGAAACCAGAGATTCTTGGAGAACAGGCCAATTTCAGGCAAGCACAGGTGAGGAAATGTGCAACATGGAACCAGAGCATCTTTACATACCAATAGCAAATAAGCTGCCAAAGACCACTAGACTAATGTCGAAAATCTTCTATAGCCCAAAGATGGGGCAATTAAAATTTCAGTAGGAATAAGTGGTTCAAAACATACCACTAAGCTGGATACAGTGGCACATGTCTGTAATTCCAGAACTTGGGAGGCTGAGACAGGAAGATCACAGGTTTAAGGCCAGCCTCAGCAACTTAGTGAACTCTGTTTTGAAATAAAATAGGGCTGGGGGTGTAGCTAGGAGGTAGAGGTAGAATGCCTCTGGGTTCAATCCCCACACAAAAAAAAAAAGGAAAGAGAGAGAGAGGACATCAAATTAATTGTAATAGCTCTAATATAATCATTTGCAAAATGGAAACAGCCATTTTTTCTTCTCTTGACTGATATCTGGAAAATACAGAGCTGTGTAAAATGATTTGAGGAATCACAGTGATTTCCCAAGACACTCTTTGTCCCCAAATGCCTCCCTTGTTAGTCTGGAATTTCCGTCTTGAGTTTCATCCCATTAGGTCAAGCCACTAATCTCTACTGGCTACTGTTAGATTCATTCAAGGACTCACTAACTCATTCATTCATTCAATATTCCTTTTTTTAATAACTAAGTGATGAGAATTCAAAAAAATCTAGATACTTAATGTTTTGTGATCTCAAGATCTAGTACATGGACATAAAAACTTCTATAATGCAATCAATACCATAATAGAGGTTGTATATGTCACTGTGGTGAATTTATCAGATTAAATAGCAGCCATATTGGAGAACAGATAGCAGGATCCTTAAAAAAATACAGTCTTATAGGTTATGATTACAAGTGCTAAAATCAAGCAAATCTAATTTCTAATTCTGAACTTCCTTGCTGACTTGCTGAGTAAACTAGGGGAAAGTCAGCCCATGATTCTTGGGTCTTCATTTCTTCAGCCAGGGAAGAGTCACATGACCTCAGAGTGTTATTAAGGATTAGATGAGCTCCACAGCACTCTGAGCCTTTACCTCTGTCTCTGATAGATTGTCTATACTCCTCTGATAAGTGGGTGTTTTTATCTTTATGGAATGGATCTAATAAAATCTATACTTGCTGGAGGGAAAAGCGTGGGAAGATCCCTGGCTACTTCACTGAGCAGTGAAGACCAACATAAAGAGATGAAAAAATTAGGCAACAAAATACAGCAAAAAAGAAGGGGGGGGGGAACGGCAGCAAGCATCTAGGTCACAATGTTATATCCAGACTGTCTTATTTAATAAAATAATCCTCAAAGAAAGACATCATTGACCTCATTTTAATTTGACTACCTCTGTGAAGACCCTCTCTCCCAGTGAGATCACATTCCGAGATACTGAGGGTTAGGACTCCAGTATACTACACAAGAAGGGCGTGGCCTCAGGTGAAGAGACACTGCGCTGAAGCCCATCCTGAAGCAGCTGAGCTGGCAGCCAGGCTTCTCTTCCAGGGGACCTGGGTGGCATACTGCTACGTCCATCCTCATGGTTGCATCCTCATTTACTCTGTATGTGTTAAGATCTCATCAGAGGACTTTATTTATTTATTTATTTGCAGTGCTGGTGATTGAACCCAGGGGCATTCTACCTCCAGGCTACACCCCCAGCCCTATTTTTTATTCTTTATTTTGAAACAGGGTCTCACTAAGTTGTGGAGGGCCTCACTAAGTAGCTGAGGCTGGCCACAAACCCGGATCCTCCAGTCTCAGCCTCCCAAGTACTGAGATTACAAGCATGCGCCACCACACCCAGCATCAGAGGACTTTAAAAATAATTTTTAGCCGGGCGTGGTGGCGCACGCTTGTAATCCCAGTACTTTGGGAGGCGGAGACCGGAGGATCCGGGTTCGCAGCCAGCCTCAGCTCTCTCTCTCTGTCTCTCTCTCTCTCTCTCCCTGTCTCTCTCTCTCTCTCTCTCTCTACTTAGTGAGGCCCTCCGCAACTTCGTGAGACCCGGTTTCAAAATAAAGTATAAAAAATAGGGCCGGGGGTGTAGCGCAGAGGTAGAACGCCCCCGGGTTCAATCCCCAGTACCGCAAAAAAAAAAATAAAAATAATTTTTATACTTTTATTGGTGCACTGTAATTATATATCATAGTGAGATTCAGAATCATATGAACAGACACGCACACAGGTCTTGGTGTGTTTCTCTTCAGGTCCCACCCGCTACCCGCCCCTCTCCATACATAATAGTGAGATTGGTAGTGACACCTTCATACATAGGCATAACATAATTTGATTTTTTTTCTTTCATCTGTTCTTCCTTTTCTCCTCCCTAATTGCCTCCCTTACCCCTTCCACTATTGTACTGGTCTTTCTCCTCAATTATCTAAAGTCCCTTTTGTTTCCTATTTTCTCTCTAACTTCCACATATGAGAGCAGACATTTGATCCTTGACTTTCTAAGACTGGCTGATCTCAATCAGCATAATATTCTTTAATTGTATCCATTTTCTTGCACATGACATAATTTTGTTGTTCTTTATGACTGAGTAAAATTTCATTGTGTATATAGACAATAATTTTGTTATCCATTTATCTGTTGATGGAGACCCAGGATGGTTCCATAATTTGGCTATTAGAAATTGTGCTCCTATAAACATAGATATGTATATATCATTATAGTTAGTATCTGACTTTAATTCTTTGGGAAAGATACTGAGGAATGATTTAGTTGCCCAACTTTCTCCATCTTCACAGTAAGTAAGTAAAGATTCCTAGAGAGTGTATTCTACCTCTGAGCTACGCCCCCAGCTCTATTTTTTAATTATTTTCCTATCTATTTTGAAACATGATCTCACTAAGTTACCACACTGTCCTTGAACCTGCCATCCTCCTGTCTCAGTCTCCCATGAACTGGGATTATAGGCATATGCCACCATGCCCGGATCATAGTCAAATTCTCTTTGTTTTTGTTTTTATACAACTGGTGATGGAAGACAGGGGCATTCTACCTCTGAGCTATACCCCCAGTCCTATTTTATTTTTTTAAATTTTTAAACAGGGTTTCCTTAAGTTGTTGAGGGCCTTCACTAAGTTGCTAAGGCTAACCTCGAATCTGCAATCCTCCTGTCTCAGCCTCCCAAAAGTACTGGGATTACAGGCATGTACCAGCATACCAGGGTGCCAATTTCTTACTGAGAAAATTCCTTAGCAAACTGAAATTAGTATAAAAATTATTTTTTCATAATTATGTTAACCACATGTTAAATTCACAGCTCTAACAAATTCAGTGCATTAAAAAATGGCAAGTACTAATGTGATGATACATAGTTAGAGCTTGTTAGCCAGAGTAACTTACTAGCTAGAGTGACTCTATATTTTACTCAGAATGACCTCAAACCTGGCCCTAAAACAGGGAAGTTGGCCTTGAAAAAAATTAAACCAGGACATTGGCAGGATAGTTAATGGATTGTTGTCACAACATATTGTAACTTATTGTGTTATTGTTATCTTGCTAACCGCCTATTCTTGCTTCTGTACTTTGGATATGCTTGGCTTGGTTGGCATACCTGAATACTATGGGAACCATAGGGCTTCCCACCCCCTGCTGTGGAAACCTACCATGGGAACCTCAGTTTCACCCTGAGCTTGTATTGTATCTTACCCTATATTAGCAAATTCTGGAGGGCAGTCAAGTACTGCACTTGGCTCTCATCCCTGTGTGGTCTTACTGGCCAGTAATAAAGACTCTCATTTAACACCTTTGGTGGTCTGATTGGTCTTGACTGAGATGCTACCTCGCAACATTTGGAGACCCCAGTGAGATCCTTCAAGACCGTCGACCCGAGGTCTGGTACGGGACTCTGCCAGAGAGGGGCCAAGAGACAGACAGGAGCTCCTAGGGGGAGGCACCACCTGAGTTGTTCCAGGGCCCCAGGTAGCTCTCCTCTCCTCTCTCAGGGCTCTGGTGGTTCCTGAGACGACACCTTTGAGAAAACCAAAGTTTAGAATCACCCGGGTTGAGGACCTCCAGAGGTAAGGTCAGGGGAGCACTCTTGGGAGGACACGTAGGACAGGTCAGACGTGGCTGTCAATCCGGTGTCCAGGGTACCGTGTGAGATGTCACCGGCCCACTGGTTAAGGTCCAGGTGTATGAGTGATTAGTGGCCACTGTGTGTTTGCCTTGCTGAGTGTCTGTTAATTGTTTTTGACTGCTGTCCTATTATGTCTGTCTGAAAGGAGTGCATCAGCTGTTGATTTGTCTCTGCCCTGGAGTAAATGAAGCGAGAGTCAGCTCAGTCAGTTCTCTGGCTGAGTTTGAGTCTGTGGTCTCATGGCCAGGGTCCTTAAAACCCCAAGGAAGGCTATGAGATCCGAGTGGGCAGACCTTGGTAAGACTGGCAAAAGCTATTGTTCCACAGAGACATATGATCTATGGTGGTGCTGAAATTAGCCAGTAAGCCGCAAGCCACGTTAGCTGGGCCACTACAGTTAAGTCTCCACTGGCCAGGTCTGCGACTGAGTGTGATCTTGTCCTGTCTGTGTCAGAGGGCTTTACCCCTCCAGGCTCTGTCTGTATGTCGTTTGTGGCTGTGTGCCATTTGTGTCTGCGTGCCGTTGGATTGAGATCTGCATTGTACAGTCTGATTCTAGGAATCAGTTGTGGGTAAATCAACTAGGATGGAAATAGGAAGCAGTACATGCTCTAAGAACCTCCCCCCTTTAAGGTGTATGCTTAACATTTTAAAGAAATGGCTTTGTGAAAGAAACTGAATATGGTATTTCTTTCTCCCCAGTTGCCCCAGCACCAAATGAGAAAGTGAAAGTAATGCCGCCCCTCCAAGCAGGGCTGGAGGGGAATCCTACATTTTTGACCGGTCCCGGACTAAGCAGGGGTTTGGTCTTCAGAGCTACTCTCCTCTCCCCATACCCGGAGCAAATTTATGTCTGGGGAGGCAAGAAGGGGACCCAAGGAAGCTGAGGCAGCTGCAGCTCCCATGCCCAATTATGGTTCATGTCCCTCTGTTCTACCAGTGGCCTCTGCCTAAGTCTTCCAGCTGATAAATTATACATTGACTAACAAGGTAGTATTGTTAGGTTTTTTAATTTAAAGTAATTAATTTAGAGGTTCATTACATTATCTTAGTTAAATATTGTTTATTGTTACTTCATGTTGGGTTTTTAATTTGGGTTTTTAATTTTCCTTGTATTCTGACTGTTAGGTTGATAAGACTACAAACTAAGTAATAGTAAAACATTGGCTAACATCTATTCATGCTTACTTGACATCTAAAAGTATGTAATATGCTCAACCAGCTATGTCCCAAATATGTGGGAGATATTTTATAATCTAAATTTCAGTCAACATTTAAAAACAAAAACTGGGTGTTCATTCCTGTCAATCTTACCTATAGTTAGTTATGTCTTTTTGTCTTTCCTCCATTCCTTAGTTTGACTTTTGTTAAGCTGTTTCCTCTAAAAATTGTACTGGAATATTTTAAGCCAAGCTGATTTTTCACCAGATGTAAATGTAGGAAATTCACTATCAGACAGGGCTCCGCATCCCTGCCAGATAGCGATGCCCTAATGGAAAGGATTTTACTTTCTAAGGGACCCTCTTGGGACCCCAACTGTGGTTAAGGTAAGGAGAGCTTGGACAACTTTCGCCAAGTCCTATTAAAAAAATCAATGAGCCATTAATATTGCCTTTGTTATCCTGTCAGCCCCAGACATTAGAAAATTTATTACAAAAGTTAAAAGCTAACTAGGGCAGTAGTAGCAGCTTTCAGGAAAACAAATGATAAAGTCCAGAGATTAAGGCCAGAGACAACCAAAAAAAAAAAGACAAAAAGGAAGAGGCTAAAAAATCAGTGTACTTACTGTATAAAAATTGGGGGCAAACCTGTCAAGTTCTTTGCAGATACCGAAATGGCTCACTCGATGCTAATGAAAAAACCTTCTAGGACCCACAAGGCCCAGTCAGCTAACCATCCAGGGTGCTTACTGTTCTTGGACTACATCCTGGACAATGGACTTGGGCCAAGGTACTGTGACTCACTCCCTCCTTGTCATATCAGATTGCCTATACCATTGTTGGGATGGGACCTCCTCTGAAAGTTGGGGGCCCTAAGACAGCACCACAGCCAGGCCTTGGGGGAGCAAAGGAGGCACCACCTGGGCTGGGCTAACGTTGGGTAGCAGGCTCAAGGAAAGGCTGCCAAGAAGCTGCAGCAAGTCCAGGAACTCGAGAGTGTGTCCAGGGCCCTGAGTGAGGCCAAGTCCGAAGGCATCCGGCTGGACAAGGAGCCATAAAAGCTGAGACAAGAGGGCTACGGGGGCAGCTGGAGGAGAAGGCAGCCACCAGGGAGCAGGCAAGCCATGAGCTGCAGATGGCCTGAGCCCAGCTCTCAGAATAAAGATGGCACCAGGAGGAGGGACCAGGGCTCTAGAGGTAAAAAAAAAAAAAAAAGCTAAGCACCAAACAGCCTGAAAAGCTAAGGCCTTGGCCTAACGCCTGGCCAAAAGGGACTGAGGCAGTGGAGCATCACTTAAGATCCTGCTCATGCTACCAGAACTAGGCCTGCCCCGTAGGCCCACCTATACACCAGAAGGAGAGACCTGGGCCAAACAAGAGGGGGCTAAGCAAGAAGAGATGGGATGGCTGCTGCTCAGACCAAGGTACTACATCCCACGGTTGGACCAGGTCGCCAAGAACATTGTATCCAGATGCCACATTTGCGCTCAGGTAAATCAGAACAGAGGAAAACGAGCTCCAAAAGGAATACGCACCTGAGGTACTGTTCCTGGGAAACACTGGGAATTAGACTTTACTAAAATTAAACCGATTGTTTAGGTGTTAATGGACAGATTCTCAGGGTAGGTAAAAAGCATTTCCTACCTGAACTAAGACAGCCTCCATAGTTACAAAGAAGCTGCTCCAAGAGTTGTTCCTAGATTTAGATTGCCCTTAACTCTGGAGCCTGACAATGGCCAGGCTTTCATAGCCAAAATCTCTCAAAACCTGGCAAAAGCATTGAACAATGATTAAAAATTACATTGTGCTTATAGGCCGCAGAGTTCAGGACAGGTAGAAAGGATGAATAGAATTCTAAAGGAAACTTTGGCCAAATTGGTTATAGAGACAGGCGAAAGCTGGGCCAACCTCCTTCCTTTTGCCCTTCTTAGGGCCAGATGCACCCCTTACTGCGAAGGATTTATGAAATTCCTTATGAAATCATATTTGGGAGACCACCGCCTATTCTCCCCAAACTGAGAGACACACATAGGGAAGACATAACTAATCAATCCCTTCTTAAGTCATTATAGGCTCTACAACAAATCTAAAAAGCCATCCTCCAGATGGTTGGATGAATAGCCCCCCAACTTGCCATGGAGCCTGCCCACCAGTTCCAGTCCAGCAATCTGGTATGGGTCAGGAGACTTCCAGCCCAGACACTGGAGCCCACCTGGAAGGGCCCATATCCTGTGGTCTTAACCACTCCAACTGCAGTAAAGGTGGCTGGAGTTTCTTCTTAGATCCATCATACCCAGCTAAAGAAGGCTGCAGAGAAGGAAGGAAAATAGACTGTCACCAAGACTACAGATCCACTAAAGATAAGACTCAAATGGGTCCCTTAACGCCCCTTTTCCTCTTCCTTTTCCTGTGGCTCATTGCTCTGAAAGGAGTGGAGCCTGCTGCCTCCCACCACCCAGTTACTTGGAGATGGACACTCAAAAAAACCGAGGATGGAACGGTACTTGCTAATATAACCACAGATAGCCAGCCTATTTTCAAAGTAGACCTTTGTGATTTAATAACTTACACATATATAGTTGTGGAACCCTACTCAGGACACGTACTTAAATGTGGGGATAAAGGGTTTGAAAGGACATTACAAACCTGTTGGTTTTATGCATGTCCAGCAACTGGGAGTATCGATTTGTCATGCAGATGGTGAGTATTATTATACAGATTGGGATTGCATAACCAAAGCATCTTGGACTCATAAAGACCCTCACATTCGAATCCAGCGAGAGCCACTGCCTATGTAACCCCCTAACTATTAAGGTTTTAAGCTGGACATCTAGTGGTCATCATTACTGGGAAACAGGTAGAACATGGGGAATATGACTAGAAGTCAAAGACAAAGATCCTGGAGGTAAATTTACCATTCAGAAAAGGGTTCCACATAGAGCCCAACTCCCCATTGGTCCAAATAGTAACCTTTACTTACCAACACCTAAAATACCTACTAATTTCCAACCTCCGGTTCTGCCAAGCCCCCCAAATCAGGCCAAAAGCTCAGGAGCAAGTCCATCAATAATGAAAACTCTAATAAGGATACATAGGGCCCTTAACCATTCCTCACCGGATTTAGGCCAAGATTGTTGGCTATGCCTAGACTCCAGGCCTCCTTATTACATAGGTACTAGAGCAAACCAGACCATCACTCAGCTCACAAATCCTGCTAAGTGTGATTGGGATCATCCTCAGATCACTCTGGGTGACCTGCAGGGACAAGGGCCTTGTGTTGTATCTTCTGGCTATGACTTAAATAATTCTTGTTATAAAAATGTTTGCAGCAGCCGGGCGTGGTGGCGCACGCTTGTAATCCCAGTATTTTGGGAGGCAGAGACCGGAGGATCCGGGTTCGTGGCCAGCCTCAGCTCTCTCTCTCTCTCTCTCTCTCTCCCTGTGTCTCTCTCTCTCTCTCTCTCTCTACTTAGTGAGGCCTCCGCAACTTCGTGAGACCCGGTTTCAAAATAAAGTATAAAAAATAGGGCCAGGGGTGTAGCGCGGAGGTAGAACGCCCCTGGGTTCAATCCCCGGTACCGCAAAAAAAAAATGTCTGCAGCAGTAGCCAGCACACCAACTGTAACACTAATCAATGGATATTTTTCCAGGCCCCTGAGGCCACCTGGTTGGGGTGTACTAATGGACTTACTAAGTGTATAGCCTCTGATGTGTTTGAAGGAAACTTTGGGCAGGACCACTGTATACCGGTTCATGTCATCTCTCAGGTATTTGCCTACAGTGAAAAAGAGGGAAGAGTCCATCTTCACATGGATTCTGGAGATCTCCGACAACTAAGGATAAAAAGAGCAGCCCCCATATTAGTTCCCCTACTGGTAGGACTAGGAATTGCTGTGGACTAGGGTCCACAGCCGTAGGAGCCTCAGCTCTAATAATAAAAACTTCAAGGAGCTGAGTGCTCAAATAGATATGGACTTAGGACATTTAAAAATTCCCTCTCCAAGCTAAAAAAATTCAAATCGATTCCATGGCTGAGGTAGTGCTCCAAAAACCAAAGGGGCCTAGGCCTCCTATTCATGAAACAAGGCAGTCTTTACACAGCCCTAGGAGAAACCTGCTATTTTTATGCTAATCAATCTGGAGTGATTAGAAAAAGCATAGCCCTAGTTTGCCATAACTTAATCAGTTCCTCTTTTCATGGTCCCCTTGGCTCACCACCCTGCTGACTGCCTAACAGGACCTCTGGTTATATTGCTTCTAACTCTGACAGTGGGACCCTGTTTAATAAACAACTTGACTATGTCAAAAAGAGAGTCCATGCAGTAAAAATCTTGGTCTTAAGGGGTTGTTATAACCCCTTATCAACTACTGAGTCCATGATTTGACTCAGGCCCATAGAACCAGTGGGGAATGTGATGATATGTAGTTAGAGCTTGTTAGCCAGAGTAACTTATTAGCTAGACTCACTCCATATTTTACTCAGAATGACCTCAAACCTGTCCCTAAAACAGGGAAGTTGGCCTTGAAAAAATTAAACCAGGACATTGGCAGGATAGTTAACGGATTGTCGTCACAACATATTGTAACTTATTATGTTATTGTTATCTTGCTAACCGCCTATTCTTGCCTCTGTACTTTGGATATGCTTGGCTTGGTTGGCATACCTGAATACTATGGGAACCATAGGGCTTCCCACCCCCTGCTGTGTAAACCTGCCATGGGAACCTCAGTTTCACCCTGAGCTTGTATTGTATCTTACCCTATATAAGAAAACGCTGAGCCGGGCCTGGTGGCGCATGCTTGTAATCCCAGTACTTTGGGAGGCAGAGACCCGAGTCTCCGGGTTCGCAGCCAGCCTCAGCTCTCTCTCTCTCTCTCTCTCTCTCTCTCTCTCTCTCCCTCTCTCTACCTAGTGAGGCCCTCCGCAACTTCGTGAGACCCGGTTTCAAAATAAAGTATAAAAAATAGGGCCAGGGGTGTAGCGTGGAGGTAGAACGCCCCTGGGTTCAATCCCCGGTACCGCAAAAAAAAAAAAAAAGAAAGAAAACGCTGGAGGTCAGTCAAGTACTGTATTTGGCTCTCATGCCTGTGTAGTCCTACTGGCCAGTAATAAAGACTCTCATTTAACACCTTTGGTGGTCTGATTGGTCTTGACTGGGATGCTACCTCGCAACACTAATTTTCTCCTTGGGTGTTAATATGCTAACCGTTCACATACTCTCTCTCTACTTAGTGAGGCCCTCCACAACTTCATGAGACCCAGTTTCAATATTAAAATATTAAAAATAGGGCCGGGGGTGTAGCACAGAGGTAGAACTCCCCTGTGTTCAATCCCTGGTACCGCAAAAAAAAAGAGAAAATTTTGGGTCTCATTTTTAAAATCAAATATCACTTAGATATATATTCCAAATAGACTATTTCAAATAAGGACATATTTTAGGAAGAGCTTGAATTTAGGGGAATCTGGAAACACAGCAATAATCTTGGTTACAAACTAGGAAATAAACCACTGGCAGCTGCAAAGCATAAAGTAAAAGGCGCAAAGCCAACAGCATTGGAGCCTCCCAGTGTGTCTTCAGATGCTCTGGCCCATGAGCAAGGTCCCGTCATGTACCCTCCCACCCCTCCTGGCCTCATCGTCTTTTCTTTTCTTTTTTCTATAGCACTTATTTCTTTCTCACTGACTATGCTCATTGGTTATTGTCCTTGCCTGTCTCCTCCCTATTTCATAAAAGCTCTATGAGGTCAGGGCTTGTCATTGGTTTTGTTCACTGTTGTATCTCCAGTACAAAGAAGGATGCCTGGCCCATGATGAATGCTGAAAACATCAGTCAGTCAGTGAATGAATTAATAAATCCAAAGAACTTCACAAAGACCTTTCTAGAATCACACCATCTGTGTGTTCACATTTGCATAATTAATGAAGGCCAAAAGCTGTTAAACTCTGACTCAACAGAAATCAACATGGAGCTGAGGTGGCAATACTTAAGCTTTTAAACACTTCAAATTATGAAAAATAGTGACAGGAAAAACGTTTATAACTCAGCTTCTGATTGTGATGATCAAATCTTCTCATAATCATGTTTTTATGATAGTCCAAAGGCTATTTTTTTGGGGGGCGGGTACTGGGGATTGAACTCAGGGGCATTCTCCCTGTAAGCTAGACCCCCAGACCTGTTTTACTTTTCATTTTGAAATAGGGTCTCACTAAGTTGCTGAGGCTGTCCTTGAACCTCCAATCCTCCTGTCTAAGCCTCCCATGTACTGAGATAACAGAAGACTGCCACCATGCTTGGTTCCAAAAGCTATCTCAAATAGCTGAGGCCAATATGAAAAAAGTTATTTTAATTCCTTTTTTAAAATGGAGAAAAACCTGAAAAATAATACTAGGTGCTAGTAATAAAACTTGCTCAGAATATGATTAAGGTGCTATCATTCACTAAGACATGGAAACTTAACCAGGGTGGGATGGTGAAAAAAAATACAAAAAGAAAAAAAATGGTCATGCTAACATTAACACTGAGAACATATGTTTGCTATGAAGTCCATATCCAAACATTACAACTTCTTTATCAAAGTGTATTTATTCAAGAAATGTAATCAAGATAAGCCTTTATTTGGTTAAAGGGGAAAAAAAAGACACGTGGAGCTTAGATGGGAGTAGTTCTTGACTTATACAGAGATTTCCCACTGTAATTGATCATGTATCTAAGGAAAATTCATTAACTTTTTCATACTCTTTTTCTCCTAATCTGCCCTTGATGGACAGCAAGGGTAAAAGACAGTGCTTGGCAATGTTATAAATGTTGGACTAAAATTGGACAACCTAATGATGCTGGAACCCCACTGTAACTTCATTTCTGCAAAATGGCGTTATCCATAATGTAGGTCTATTCAAGACTCAAAGCTAGGAACAGTTATCTTCTGAAATATTAATGTATTCATGGGATAGTTCCACCATCTCTTAAGTTCTCTGTGATCTGTAGGCCTTGAGACCTTGAGAAAATTGTAGGGCATTACTAGAATTAAGCACTTAATGCTTAACTTTATCTCAATTGATCCACCTAAGTCATTATCATTTTGTTGCTTAATTTCTTCTTTTTCTCAAATGGATGCTAAGTACTAAATTCAGCAAGGTATTCTTTTGAGTTTAATCCAGATATCCAGAAATGTTAGTGTGCATCAGAATCATCTGAGATGACAGGTAGAAAGAAAATGTGTAAGCCCTTTTCTCAGAGATTCAGGTTCAGTATGACTAAGGGTGTGGTGCAAATATTAAGAAATACTAAAGCACATACCTGTGAATTTAAAACTCTTGTTAGTGTTAGAAATACTATTAGAAACATTGTTATATAACACAGATAAGAAATATTTAATGAACAAAGCTATTATCAAGTATAATTTTTTTCATAATATAGTCTGCAACCCTTGTATGTCTATGAAAAGTATTTTCTATCTCCTCCTAGTTGTATCCTCTTATCCAAGAAGGTGCCAGTTCAAGTTCATTCTTTTGCAGAAGGGAAAGAAACAGCTGTGTACTCATAAATGCCAGAACAGAAATGATTGGGTAATTTCCTTCTTAGGCTACCAAGGACTGATCCTCAAAGAAACTAGTCTGGACACTTGAAAAAGCACTTACGGGCTTGACTCTGGGCCATTGGACCTCCGCCAATCCAAACCTGCCTGCTTTCCTCCTCAGAAGGGGCAGTTGTGCTTGTAGTTTAGGAAAGGAAATCACTTATGAGTAGAAAGCCTCCCAGAATCCCCACAGCACAATTCTGTTACAGGCCGAATGTAGAACATATGAAAAATAGATCTCAGGACCAGAGTAAGTCAGCCTTGGACCTGTTAGTGACTTCACATGAAGCTGGTCTAGTCTCCTACACTGAGAAATTCTCATGCACCTACTACCAGTATTCCCAGGACTTATGGCAGAATAATCCATGGATGACATCCAAAGGCTTTAAATAAATAAGTTCTAAATTTCATTTAAAAAGGACATGTATCTGAGTTATGTCTAAATCAAGACAGCTAAAAAGATGCTCCTATGTAAATTAATTATATATTAAAATATCTTACTATCTTGGATTTGTTACAGAATACATTTCTTCAAATGACTTAATATGTAACAAACCTCCAACAAAATAGTAAAGTCATCTTAGAAAAGACATCTTTCCTATAATCCCAGTACTTAGGAGGCTGAGACAGGAGGATCCCACATTTGAGGCCAGCATGCAGTAACTTAGTTAGACCCTGTTTCAAAATAAAAATAAATTAGGGCTGGAGGTATAGCTCAGAGGTAAAACACCCCTGGGTTCAATCCCCAGTAAAACATACACACCCAAAAGAAAAGTCATCTTTCTTGTTCAAATTTAAAGTTGTTTCCCCTTCTGAATTATCTCACTAACAAGATTTAGTGTAACAAAATAATAGGCTTGAGTAGTATTTTATGCAAGTAACCAGTCTGGCCTATACTTGCCAAATCCACAATTCCTTACTGTTTTTCCAAATTCAGATATTTTTCTTCATTCACTGAGTCTCTGTGAATTCTAGACCAAGCTAAGCAGTTGAAATATCAAAAATAAGCCAGAAAGTCTAAAAGTCTAGAAAGAGCAAATCAGATTATAAGGAGTGTGTGTGTATGTGTGTGTGTGTGTGTGTGTGTGTGTATGTATGTTCATGAAGAGACATGCAAGAGAATGTTTATAGCAGAACTATCCCTAATAGCCCAAATCCAGCAATCACCCAAATGTGTATCAATAACATGATTAATAGCCTTACGGTTAAAATCAAACAGAAATGATGATACATGACCCATAATTACATTGACTTATGCAAAAATCTTTCAAATATAATACTAAACAAAAGAAGCCAATGTTATGTTATTGTTCCATACTTCCTATTCCTATTTATATAAAAATAAAATTGGTGCTATAAATCAGAATAATGATTAACATAGGGGAGTAGAAGAGATGGTACTGATTGGAGATAAGAACAGTGGCAGCTTTCTGGGTTGCTCATAGCATTATTTACTTATCTGGGTCCTGGTTACATGGTCTGTTCACATTGAGAAAAGTTATGTGAGTGGTACACAAACAATATGCACTTCTCTGTATGTGCATTGCACTTCAATAAAAAGTTAGCTTTTTAGCTGGGCATGATGGTGCATGCCTATAATCCCAGTACTTGGGTGGCTGAGGCAGGAGGCTCACAGTTTCAAGACCAATCTCAGCAACTTAGCAAGACTCTAGCAACCTAGAGAGACCCTGTTTCAAAACAAAAACTAAAATAAAAGGACTGGGGGTGTAGCTGGGAGATAGAATGCCCCCACGTTCAATCCCCAGTACCACAACAACAACATAAGAAGTTAACTTTTAAAAATACTGTATACTGTGATACTTCTGAGGAAAATAACATGAAAATGCATTAAATGAGAACACAAGAGGTAAGAGTAATGGTGCCTGGAGAATGAAGAGAAAAGAAATGGATGAAAGGACTTTCTTTTAAAATGACTGCCTATCTCCTCATGGAGAAAAGGAAGAAACCTGAGGATGAAATCTAAACCAAAATGCTGGGAGAATATTGAATATCAAGCCAAAACAGAAAAAAAGCTTCTCCCCAAATGGAAAACTGTCAATAATCAGTTCAACTAAAAAAATAGAGAGAGATGACATTGGGGTCCTTGACTGTGTTAAAAAATAAAGTCTGTTCTCTATTTCACAACATATAGTCTCCCCAGAAATCACTTGCCCTTCCAATTTAGAGAAGATAGATGAAAGATAAAGGAGGACATAGATAAAATATAAAAGGAGAATCTATTTTTAAAGCATAAAGTATAATTTTGAAGCATGAATAGTAATTCTAAGTAACTGGAACTCATAATTTTTCAATTTGAAAAATCAAAGTTGTCTATGCATTCAAAAAATAGTAAATGGAAGTGAGAACATTTAAAAGAGATTTGGGGAGATATTTGCAACTTATATGAAAGGCAAGTAGTTAGTACACTTGATCTGTTAAGGATTCTTACAAACCAATAAAAATATTTTAACAGGAAAATAGACTAAGGACACAAACCAGCATGTTGCAAAAGAAAGTAAATGAAAGATGACTAAACCACAAGGCATATTGAAACGAGACTATGTTGAGATTATAAAATTGGTAAGGACTTTTAAATATTAATAGCTGGTGTTGTATAATATGGAGGTATAAATACTAAAACTATCTTGGAGGACAACTAGTCAAAACACCTTATGGTGTACATACCACAAGGTGATCAAGCCCAGCCCTTAGCAATCTTTATCATAAAGAATCAGGAAGAGGTAGCTGTATGGAAGCAATGATAGCAGCAACTCCAGAATCCAAACTCTTACTAGGGTGCTGTTCGGTATAGCATAGACGAGGATTAGGCTTCTCAGGACCTTTGAAACAGCAGAGGTTGTTGGGCAATGAGGCTAAAAATAAAGAAAAATATTCATCACAAACTGACATAATGGATTAGCAGCAACATGGTAATCACTTGCCTATCCCGATGTATTATTTTATACCTATAAAACCCTTTGCTATATGTTATGGTTTGAATATAGATGTCCCCTGGGAAACTTCACATGTTGGCAATGCAAAGTTGTTCAGAGGTGAGATCATGGAATCAGGGATCTAATCTCATCAATAGATAAATCCATTGATGATTAATAATTCAAATGAATTTGTTGGGTGGTAACTGTAGGCAGCTGAGACATGACTGGAGGAGGTAACTCACTGGGGATGTGGCCTTGGGGACTACATCTGTCCCTGACCCTTTTCTCCCTTTCTCTCTCTCTCTCTCTCTCTCTCTCTCTCTCTCTCTCTCTCCCTCCTTCCCAGTTGCTGAGCAGCTTTCTACCACCTTGCCTTTCCACCATGCTGGTTCTACCTTGGACCTGGCCAACTATGGACTGAATGTACCTTTCCATACAACCATCCCTTCCTGATTCTTTATGAAGATTGTTGAGGGTTGAGCTTGATCCCCTGTGGTACAAGCACTACAAAGTGTTTTGACTGGTTGTCCTCCAAGGTACTTTTAGTATACCTCCATTATATCTCTGTATTATACAACACTGCATGATTCAAAGGACTGAAACTTTGAAACAGAAGCCATTATACCAGAATACATATTCAACCTTTCTTCTTGGAAATTGTTCTTATCAGGTATTTTTATCACAGTGATGTAAAAACTGACTAAAACACTATATCTTAACTATCACAGTCAGACTCTCAGAGAAATCTGCACTCAAATTTGGCAAAATAACAATTTTGTTGAAGGAAAATTTCAGTGAAGGTATTTTGGGTTTTTTTCCAGTTACCACAAAGAGAATATAATCCATGTTTTTGGAAATTGTTTTTAAGCAAAAAAGGGTACTTTTGAACTATGAAAAAGAAAAAAGAAAAAATTGTTCAAAACCAAAACTACAAAAAAAAATCCCACATAATATTTTCTAAGTTGGTCACTGAGCTTGGGATATTTTCTGAGTTTTTTTCTACAAATTTTTATGTTCTTATACCATTTTGTTGTTTTGTCCCTATACTTTGTTTACTACAGAACAACCGCTGAGGTAAACCGCTTGGGTATGAGAGCTCCTGTGTACTCTGTCTGGCTCCTGGCATAGGCTCTGATGTTAAACTGCCTGGATTTAATTCCCAGTTCTTCTATTAACAAGATGCATGGTGTTGGGCAAATTACATATTCTTCCTATGCATTAAGTTCCTCCTCTAAAATTGGAAAATAAAGGTAATATACCCACAATGTTTTTGTGAAACTTAAATACTATAGATATAGTAGAAGTGCTGAATAAATGGTATCTGTGATTATATCTATATTTTCCCTAGTACAGATAAAATTCACAGAGCATTATTTGTTGGTGACCACATTCCCAAGAACCCAGCACACAAATTCATATGTAATTAGCAAGTCCTAATACTAAATGGAGGAATGATAGAAGAGCAATATAATCAAAATGGAAGAATAGGAAGCCCAGATCCTCCTTCCTCCAACAGAATCACCAATTCAACAATATGTGGACCAATTCCTTTTATGAGAAACCCCAAAATCAGATAAGAGGTACTTGTATCACGATAAAGGGCAAAACCAGCCACATCAAAACAGGTAGTAAAATTTGTAGCACCCTCTCACCATAGTGCCATACCACGTGATTGGGAGGAAACTCCCAGCTCCTGGATTCTCCATGTGAAGGAAAAAACAGTGAACAGAGACCAGTACACCAGAATATGTATTCTTCTCTAATACACACAGACCAATAATAGAAAGAAAACTGGAAAATTCACTAAACAACACACCCTTTAACAACCAATGAGTCAAATAAGAAATCAAAATGGAAAATGGGATATGTTTTGTGACAAATGAAAATGAAAACACAACATACCAAAAGTTATGGGAAACAGGAAAAGTAGAAGTTTAAAGCAATAAATGCTTACATTATAAAAGATCTCAAATAAGCAACCTAATTCTATACTTCAAAAACTAGGGGGAAAAAGTGAAGCCCAAAGTTAGCAGAAGGCATGAAATAAATAATAAAGATTAGAGCACAAGTAAATGAAATAGAGAATAGAAAAACAGTTGAAATAAAATGAATTGTTTTTAAAAATTATTGAAACAGACAAACCTTTAATTTGACTAAGAAAAAAAGGAGAAATCTCAAAAACTAAATCTAAAAATGAAAGAAGACATTAAAACTGATGCCACAGACAAAGTGAATTTGTGAGAGACTATGATGAACAATATAAGCCAACAAACTAGATAACCTAGAAGTAGATAAATTCCTAGAAACACACACCCAACCAAGACTGAATATGAAGAAATAGAAAATCTAAACAGACCTGCAACTAGTAAGAAGATTGAATCAGTAATCAAAAACCTCCTCCAGAAAGAAAAGCCCAGGACCATATGGCTGCAGTAATGAAATCTATGAAATGGTTGAAGAAAAATTAGTGCCAGTCCTTTCCAAAGTCCTTCAAAAAACTGAACAGGAGGAAACACTTTCAAACTCATTTTCTGAGGCAGGAATTACTCTGATAGCAGAGCCAAACAACAATACCACAAGAAAACTATAAGTCAATTTATCTTGATGATTATAAATGCAAAAATCCTGAAAAATTGAGCATACCAAATTCATCAGCACATTAGGTTTTCATCACTGGGAATCATGTTAGCTGTGGGCTTTTCATATGCAGCCTTGCTTATGTTAAGCATCATACACTATGATCAAGCGGATTTATCCTTGGGATACAAGGATGGTGCCACATGTAATATCAATCAATGTAATTCTATTAACAGAACAAAAGATAAAAATCATAGGATCATTGCAATGGATGCAAAAAAAAAATGCAGTTGACAAAATTCCACACCTTTTCCTGCAAAAAGCATTCAACAAACTAGGAGAAAAAGAAAACTCCCTCAACATAAGCAAGGCAATATATGAAAGGCCCACAGCTCACCTCATGAAAAACTGGTAGTTTTCCTCTCAGATCAGGAGCAAGGCACAGATGATACCCATTCTTGGCACTTTTATTCAACATAGCACTGGATGTCCTAGCTATAGTAATTAGGCAAGAAGAAATGGGGGAAAAAAGTAAGAAAGAAAAGCACCGAGAAAGAGAAAGAAGGGATATCCAAATCAGAAAGAAAAACTACCTTTGATATCTATTATGGATGGCATGACCTTATATATAGAAACCCTAAGTTTCCACACCCATAAAAGAACTGTTAAAACTAATAAACAAATTCAGTAAAGTTCCAGGATGCAAAATCAATATACAAAAATCAGACAAGTTTTTACTATAAACACTACAAAACAGTCAGGTGTGGTGGTGCCCGCCTATAATCTCAGTACCTGGGAGGCTGAGACAGAAGGATCACAGGTTCAAGGCCAGCCTCAGCTACTTAGTGAGACCCTGTTTCAAAATAAAAATAAAATAGGGCTGGGGGGGGTAGCTCAGAGGTAGAATGCCCCTGGGTTCACTCCCCAGTACCACCAAAAAGAAAAAATATATAAAACATTAAAAATTAAGTCACAAATAAATAAATAAACAAACAACCTCTGTTCATGGATTGGAAGAATTAGTACTGTTAAAATATTCATACTGCCTAAAACAATGTACAGATTCAATGAAATTCCAATCAAAGTCTCAATGACAAAAAATTCCTAAAATTTATACAGAAGCACAAAGAATCCCAAATAGCCAAAACAATTTGAGAAAGAACAAAGCTGAAGACTTCCCCCTTACTGATTTCAAAACACATTCCAAAGCCACAATCATCAAAACAGTATGGTGCTGCCATAAGATGTACAGAGCAATGGAAGGCAGCAGAGAGCTCAAAATCAAACCACACACCAAGTCATCCTTGAGAAGCGTGTCACACACACACAGTGAGATAAGACCAGTGCCTTCAACAAATGGTGCTGGAAAACCTGGACATCATATGCAAAAAAAAAAAGAAAATAGAAAAAGAAATGTGGTCTTTATCTTACACCATACACAAAAATCAATTAAAATTGATTTAAATACTTAAACATAAAACAAGAAGCAGGTCCTCAAGTAATACTAAATCCCAGCCTCAAGAAGTATGAGAAACAAATTTCTGTTATTTATAAGATATTTGGTCTATGATACTTTTATGACAGTAGCCTAACTGGACTAAGACATTTTATTTGAAATTCAAATTTAACTGAATGTTCTCTATTTTATCCGGCAGCACTTAACAGGGGAGTCCTTTAAGAAAGAGCTGATCTATGCTGAAAGTGTAAGTTAAGGGGTCAGGGTCTGCCTCAAGGATATGGCTACTGACTGCAGTAAGAGGTGGCTTTGAGTACCATGTGCCCATTCCTACACGTTCTCACAGACTACACCTGCATCTTATAGAAAGTGGTAGTGAAAGAGCTAGAAAGTGGATACCAAGTAAAACCCAAAGTGCTGTAAATCACCTTAGGGTGTTGCATATACAAGGCAACAGCAGTATTGGGCCCACAGCTTCAGCAGTGATGGGAGATGGGGCCACTGGCTTTGGTCATAGTAAGAGAAGAAATGGGTGATTCAGATATCAGTATCCTCAACTTCAGACATCAGCAGCAGGTTGCATGCAGAGGGCAGCAAACCAGAAGCAGAGACTGTGATGTAGCCATAAATACTCTACTCTAGAAAGTAACTGCAAACGTCTTCCACCTGTATCCACAGCAGTATCTGGAGCGAGCACCAGGGACCAACGCCCTTCTTTGGAAGACCGGAAACTGCCATGATGAGGCAAAGCAGGAGAGAAAAGACTCACTGCTATCCGGCAGGAGAGAAAAGACTTACTGGTACCCAGCAGTGAGTAGCGAGATGTGTGCCTGGAAAAAAGGAAAAATGCCTGCTGAGAAAAGCCCCAGGTGGAAGCAGGCTGGCAGACCTGCAGAGCGGGAGATCACACCTGAGAAAAGGTTTTTACTTGTGACTACTACGGAGACCTAGTTTATGCCTCAAGACTACAACAGCCTGGGAATAGTGACATATCGATTAAGTTTAAGAGAATAAACAGATTTCTAGCACACCGAGTTTTCCATTTCAGAGTTGTCTCAAAATACAGCAAGAAAATGCCAGTCACAAACAAGCATGTAGTAATACTAGTCTCAGCACCGGGAATACATGTGATTATTCTACTGAGGGCACAGATCATTGTTTTTCTGTTGGCATCTGTACCTTTCTCTGACTGCCTTCACTTTGCTTCTAGGTAGTTGGAGAGGGAGATTCAGGAAAGATAAACAATATTTTAAATTCTTCCATTAAAGAAAAAAGTTATTATCTCTTTCCACAGAAAAGCTTCATGTAGCCACAAGTTGAGATAAACGGGGATAATTAAAAATGAGGCGTTGACATTTGTAATTCCTATGGCTATGTATCAAGGAATATAAACACTTTAAGTAGTCGCTAGGATCTGAGACCCTAAGAACTCTAAAACAACAGAAAAGCATAAGGAATTCGATATCTTGTTATCATTAAATACAACTTTGATAGCACAGCTTTACTTTGCTATTCAGAAAAGGGAGTCAAATAGAAAATGTGTGTATTCGCATTTCTGCTCTTAATATTTTTTTCTTTCAACTCCATATTTTATTTTGAGTTTATTCCACTTTCTTTTATTGTTGGAAGAACTGTGTCTGACCTCCTTCCAGTTGTGTGTGTGTGCACGCGCACAGGATACTGGGGATTGAACCCAGGGGCATTCTACCTCTGAGCTACACCCCCAGCCCTTTTTATTATTTATTTTAGAAACAGAATATTGCTAAGTTAGTGAGCGCTGGCCTCAAACCTGTGATCCTCCTGCCTCAGCCTCCCAAGTACTGGGAGTACAGGTGTGCGCGGCTGCATCTGACTCAGTATTTTTATTTTAAAGGTTCTGCTTTATTTCCATGTCCTGGCTGTTTTCTTTGTTTTCCCTCTTTATTTTATGGTTTATAGTTTCTATGATATCTACTCTGAGCATACAGTAAAGTGTGTATTGTGTTTTTAATTCTCCTGGTGTTTACATTTGTATCTTTTAATGACATTAAGAATATAGCTGTGCCACCACTGTGCAGGATGTGATGGTGCACGCCTATAATCCCAGTACTTGGGAGGCTAAGATAGGAGGATCGCAGGTTCAAGGACAGCCTTAGCAATGTAGTGAGACTCAGCAACCTAGTGAGACCCTGTTTCAATAAATAAATAAATAAAATGGCTGGGGGTGTAGCTCGTAGCTTGGAGGTAGAATGTCCCTGGGTTCAACCCCTAGTATCATGCACACATATAGTCAGTTCAACAATTTAAAAAATGAAATATCTATTAACTTTCCTTCTAAGAAATATGAAATTAGTAAACTACATACTTCCTTTATCTACTCCCACCCCCCATAAACACCCTAGTTTTTGTTTGTACACTCTAGTTTTGAAATCATTACTATTGTTACATTTTGCTATTTTTATTCAAGAATTTTAAGGAATAATAATATATTTCTCTATTATGATTCTGCTTATGACTCAATTCTGTTTACATAGTCCTAGTTCCTGTCTCGAGGCTGCTATAGCCTGGGAATAGTGATATACCAATAAAGTTTTAAGAGAATTAAAGGATCTCATCACCCAGTCTTTCATATCATGGATTCCCCATTCAAGAATACTTTAGTTTTCACATTAAAAAAAAGCTGAATTGCATATTTAAATTGAAATTTTGGTAGGGTAGATAGATAAGTAAGGTTAGGTTTGTTTTCTGCCTATGGATACATGAGAATATTTTCTGTTGAATTTGCATGGGTTTGAGAACTTGTTTAGATAGAATTCTTGGCTCAAACTCATTCTCTGAAAATCTAGTAGATGATACTCTCTGGTCTCCTGAGAGTTAGAACAGGAGGTAAAAAGCACAGGACCTAAATATCATGCACATGTTTAATTTTAGCTGTGCTAATTACTTGCTAGGAGACCTTTGCAAATTATATAATGCAGGCCTTTTCTTTGTTTTCTAAATCTCAGTGTTCTCATCTATAAAATAGGACTAATAGTTACCTCTCCAGTTTGATATAAGAAATTAATGACATAATCTATACTAGTGCTAATGGAAATATAATGTGAGCTACATATAGAGTTTTAATTTTCTCACAGTCATATTTAAAAATAAAATTAGTTTAAATAATATTTTTACTTAATATGTTTAGTAATAGGTAGAATAGAAGAAAATCCAAAATATAGAAGTAATCAAACCCAAAATATAGAATTAATCAAACACTGAGCTATTGAATTCTTTTTTATACCAACAATTCTAATGCTGGTGTGTATTTTACACTTACAGCATAAAACTATAGCACACAGTTATAGCGTACACGTCTTTTACATAACAATCCGGAGTTGCCATGTTTCATGTGCTCAGTAGTTACATGTGCACAAGTGGCTACTACAATGGACATTGCTGAGCGGTAGAGTATTACTCAGTAGAGTTCAAAGCATAAACATTCACTAAACTGTTCATATTTTTATTTATTTATTGTAGTACTGAGGGTTGAATCCAGGAGTGCTCTACCTCTGAGCTACACCCCCTGCCCTCTTTTTTTAAATTTTTTAACAGGATTGTTTTATTTTAATGATAGAGAACTGTCAGAAAAATCTCTCCTTTATTTTCATTCTAAATAATCTACTTCTTCTGCCTATTTGCAGGAGTCTTTATTGTTTTTTCTTCAGGTTAAATAATACTTATGAGTACCCTTTCATTGAAATAGAACCAAAAACAGAAAAAAGCACAAATCAGAAGTGTTTGACCCAAAGAATATTTATAAAGTGGACATGTGACCAATACTCAGATCCAATATCCTTTGTGGATGACTTCAAACACCTTGGTGCTTAATTTTACCTATTTCTGAACTTTATACAAACAGAAACATGCAATGTGTATGCTTATGTCTTCTTTAGGTCAGCATTATGCTTCATCTATATTGCTGCACATGAGTTTGGAATTATAATGCTCCTTTGTATAGTAACCTATGATATGAATATATCACAATTTCTCCATTCTTCCGTTCTACTGGTGATAGACTTGAATAACAATCATGCATTGATTAACAATGAAGATACATTCTCAGAAATGCATGGTTAGGCAATTGCGTCATTGTGCAATCATAGAGTGTACTATCAAAAAGCTAGGTGATATAAGTCAATCACACAAAGTGGCTTTTTGGTGCAATCAAAAGATGCAGTAAATGTGAAATGTATGAGGTGCTACTGGCACAATAGGGCATTATATATATATATATATTTTTTTTTTTTTTTTTTTTTTTGCGGTACCGGGGATTGAATGCAGGGGCGTTCTACCTCCGTGCTACACCCCCGGCCCTATTTTTTTGTTTTTTTTTTTTTTTGCAGTACCGTGGATTTAATTCAGGGGCATTCTACCTCCGCACTACACCCCCGGCCCTATTTTTTATACTTTATTTTGAGACCGGGTCTCACAAAGTTGTGGAGGGCCTTGCTAAGTAGAGAGAGAGAGAGAGAGAGAGACAGGGAGAGAGAGAGAGATAGAGACAGCTGAGGCTGACCGCGAACCTGGATCCTCCGGTCTCCGCCTTCCAAAGTACTGGGATTACAAGCGTGCACCACCACGCCCGGCTAGGGCATTATATTTTACAGTAAACTTTCTAAGTAGAAGGAGTATACTCTAAAGTAATGATTAGAAGTAGAGTATATACATAAACCAATAATATGGTGTTTATACTTCTTAAGCATTGTGTACTCTGCATAATAATGGAACGTGATAAACTTTAATACAACTGGCAGGGCAGTTGGTTTATTCACGCTAGCACCACCCAAAACACATGAGTAGTGCATTGCACTAGGACCTTAGGACAACCAGGACATCACTGGGTGATAGGAATTATTCAACTCCATTATAATCTTGCAGAACCACCAACATATACAGTCCACCATTGACTGAAGTGCCATTATGTGGCGATGCATGAAGGCAATTCCAGGTAGAACCTTGTGCAGAAAAGAGTTACTAACATAGCAGGCCACACCACTGTCTTTAGACAGGCCTGCACATACTGTCTGCCCTAGGCTGGCATGTGGGAACTTGGATTTGTAGTAACTGACTGGTAAAAGTGGCTTACTGTGCCCACATGGTTTAAAAAATAATATGTTTTATACTGAACACCTGCTTTCCTTCTTGGAGTCTAGAATTTCAGCACATGTCAAGCAGAGCTGCATACTTGACCACTGCCCAATAAAAACTCTGAGCACTGAGTCTCTAGCAAGTTTCCCAGTTAGACAGCATTTCACATGTGTTGTCACAACTTGATGCTGGGGGAATTAAGACTGTCCTGTGTTATTCAATTGGGAAAAGACTCTAGAAATTTAAACCAGTTTTCCTCTGGACTTTGCTCCTTGAGCCTTTTCCATATGCTGATTTTCTTTTGCACATTTTTGCTGTAACAAATCATAGCTCTAATTGTGTTGAGTCCTGAGAGTCCTCCTGTGAATCATCAAACCTAGGGGTGGTCTTAGAAATCCCTGACACAGGGCTATTACAAATAGTGCTGCTATGAATACTCTTGTACATGCCTGTTGAAAAACACATAGTGAATATACACTGAAGAGTGAAATGGTCGGGTCATGGGGTATGATATGTTCAGCACTACTAAATATCAACAAATAGTTTTCCAAAGTGCTTACACCTATTTACAACTCCTACTCATAACTGATGAGAGTTCTAGTTGCTCCATATCCTCTCCAACACTTGGCATTGTCATTTGAGCCAATCTGCTGGGTGTAAAGTGACATCTCGTTTTGGTTTTAATTTACAATCTCCCTGATAACTAAGTAAAACACTTGTAAGTGTTTCACATACATGAACATTAATATTTGTAAATTACCCCGTAAGGTAGATACTATTCTTTTAGAAATAAGGAAACTGCAGCTTAGAAAAGGAAGTTGTCTTGCTCAAGACTAGAGAGATAGTAAGTCACAGAAGCAGAATTCAAACACCACTGTAGCCAACACTGATCCTTCTTGTTCTCACTGTATAATATACCCCTTCTGTATAAACATGCCCTTCTGTTTCCTCCTTCACTGTCTCCACTCAGGTCACGACTTTCTGACCTAAAACCCCATCTGTCCAAACACTACACATCCTTTGTGGTTCGACCCAAACTTTGCTTCCTTCCATTCAAAAGATACACATTTTTATGAGAAAAAGCCATTATTATAATGTCAAGTATATTAGATTGCAATGTAATGTTAATATTAAAATATGCTTTTAAACATAAAATATAAATTGGAGGATCTGACAACATAATGAAGCAGGCAGAACTTGATGGTATGAGAAATGGACAGTGGATAAGGAAAGTGTCTGCAAAGAGGAAACTGTCCCATGATCCTGAAGATGCTGGAAAGTGGGCTATGGACCTCTCAGTTCCCAGCAACTTCCAGAGGAAGTAGGATGGAGCAGCCTGGCCAGTCCAAATCCCACCTTACACTCATGGAGTCAGGGCACTAAATGGGGGCACCAGAATAGATGATCCAAAATAAAAATTACTGATATTAGTGCTTGCCGTATTTTGATATGTTAGATGGAGGCGCAGAAAATAGGAAATCAGTGAACCCTGAATGGGCCAAGGAAATATCACTACTTAGGGAGAGAAGGGCAAATGAAATACAGCATAGGAATGCAGAAATCAAGTGAGTGATGCTCAGTCCTTTGCTATTTGGTAGAAGAATGGAGAGCAGATTAATGATATAAGCTTAAAAGATAAAAGCTAGGTAGATATGTCAGAGAATTAACATAGCTTTATGTGATAGGCCAGAGTTATTTTCATTGATTTGGAGGAGAGAGGGAGGGAGGGAGGGAAGGAAGGAAGGAAGAAAGGAAAGAAAGAAGGAAGGAAGGAAGGAAGGAAGGAAGGAAGGAAGGAAGGAAGGGAGGAGGGGAATTAAGCTATCTCTTGTAACTATCTTTTTATTTAATATAGCAATAATCTAACATTGGATTGCAGGCTTTATGAAAACACTGGGTTTTGTCATTTATTAAAATTCCAAAATAAGTTTTTAAAAATTCCAGGTTTCTTGATAGCCATGTTTATACTTCCCTTTTTTCTTTTCAAATAATTCAAGAAGCCACAATAAAGTCACAATAGAACAATACTTTCTAAAAGGTGCTACTTCCTTGATATTACCCACTGTAGACATAGAAATGAATTTCAACTGTTAAATAAAATCTGTGTCTGAAAAATATGCTTTAAATAAAAACTTAGTGGTAGATTATTTAAGATAAGGAAGCTTAAACTATGATAGGCATACTGTATCTGTTTTATTCTAAAGTTAATTCAAGTATACATACTTTTTTTAAAAACAACCAAATAACATATATTTGGAAACCAACATGAATTTCCATCTTCCTCCTCATGAAACAAGTGTCAACCCTGATCCAAGGTAGACTTTTTCTCTTAGGAAGTCTAAGAAGAATTCCCCTTCTGAGTTTCCCCAAATTCTCCTCTGTATGCACCACTCCATCCAGGGCCAAATGGGTCTTGTTCAATGTCACTTTGCTACTGGGATAAATTCTCAGGTATTCTTTAAGACATTTCTAAAAGTTTAATCTTTATCGCTTAGTGTCTTTTAATATTGGTCTTCTCCAAAAATATAATGTTTCAAAGACCTGTGTCTTTTTCATTATTTCTCTAGTTATGTGATCATCCTCTCCAATTATTCTTTACTCCCTTACATTGGCTGTTTTGATCTTTCATATTCTTAGCTTCAATATGGTAAAGGGAGAGTCTGAAAATCAATTTAGCCAGAAAGAATAGTTCATTATTTTAGTAAAATCAAAGGTGATGTCATAATAACCTGTGTTTAATATGCCTCCTCTGGCTGGAGAAGTTCGTGGTATGTGCTATTAAACTATTTCACAGCTAATTGTGGAAGCCACAGAAGCACTGAGCTTGGTGTTGAAAATTAATTAGACTTCAATGAGAAGGTCCATTGACATTTCAATTTTACTCACTCTCCATTTGAAATATTTGTGATAATTATATTTGGCTATTATAAACAGAAATATATTTTATATCTGAAAAATATTTCAACCTTCCTAGAAAAAAGTATATGATATAAAACTTTCCAGTCATTCACAAACACATGAAAAATCCAGTTCTCACACAGAAGTAAAATCCAAATTATGACAAGTCACACTTTAGTTAATTGCTCATTAGTTCTAGTTTGATATTGTTGTTGCACAGGATGATGTATTGAAAACTTCATCCTGGCTGCATCAGAGCTGAGGCTGGGAATTATGACAATTGGAAATAGATGAGATTCTCAATACCATTTAGCCACATATATTACCTACAGAAGGCTGAGGGACTCTGCAGAAAGGAAATTGAGCCTTATCCACATTTGGATTTGAGTTACATACACACCTGTGATAGACTTCAGTGTGGAAGTGTGGTGAAATGTAACTGATGGCAAATAACAGGTTGAGAGGGAGCCAGGCTCTCCTGAGAGAGAGACATGGGCATAAGTGGGAATAATTTGATATAATAATTTTGATTCAATAATTTTGGGTCAGATTGAGAAAAAAAATCTCCTCAGTGGGAGAGACCTCTAGATAAAAACAGAACCTGACGAGATGTTTGAAGCCATTAGGCCCGGCCTTCTGGACTTGGGAGGGCTGCCTGTGGTCCTTGAGCTAGAAAAGACTGTAGGTAAACCTGAAAGAACACTATTGCCTCTATCAAAGGTGATGCATTTTAAAATTTAAAAAACTTCATCAAGCGTGTACGTCCCTATCACTCTGAATTTCATTATGATGTTAGATTGCAATGCACCAATAAAAGTATATTAAAAAAAAAGAAAGCATGGTGGCACACGCTTGTAATCCCAGTACTTGGGAGGCTGAGACCGGAAGATCCAGGTTCACGGCCAGCCTCAGCTACTTAGTGAGGCCCTCCACAACTTAGTGAGACCCTGTTTCAAAATAAAGAATAAAAAAAATAGGGCTAGGGGTGTAGCCCGGAGGTAGAATGCCCTGGGGTTCAATCCCTGGTACTGCCAAAAAAGAAAAAAGAAAAAGGAAAAGAACTTCACCATACAAATTCTTCTGAAGATGAATAACTTCCCCTCCACTTCCGAACAAAACAGAAAAGCAATACTGAGATGGAGGAAGTGTTTCTCTGACAGGTAGAAGAGATCCCCTTAGATCCAAGACAGGCAGAATGGTGAGAAATTCCAAGCACAGGCAAGAGAGAAACTGGCTGTGTTCACACCAGTGAGGGCCGGGGCAGGACACGACTCGTGTGCATATTGACCAAGATAGCAATATGGTAGATGGTGTAAGAAGCATTCAAGTGAAGAACAGAGTGATGAATGACACCTCAAACAGAGGCAAGTACAAAAACAAAGGTCACGGGCTATGGAATGAATTAAAGAAGAGATGAGAGATGAGCCAACCTTTGGGAAATCCCAGAGAGACAAATAAGAGAGAAAGAATTATTTGAAAGCTGAGTGTCTTTAGCCAACAGTCTTTATTTAGTTCCCGCAAATCAGTGGAGACATATGTTAATAGGTCCTATGTGTCCCATCCTTTCTTCCCAAAAGAAGCTGTGTGGTTAAATAGGATTGTGAAACGTGCACCCGTAACCTCCCTTTAAGATTCACACTTATTAAAGTCTGAAAAGCTCCCAGGAGAGGGCCCCAGGATAACCACGTTTATTTGCTTGTGAGATACTTTGATTTGCAACATACCCATTGTCACTCGGAGGAGCAGATTACAGGCATACCAGTTTAGGAGGACTTGTTTGAAATTTTTTTAGGTTTTTATAATACTACAATCATGACAAGTAACTCAATGTATTGGACAATGATAGGTTCTAAAGAAATATTTAATGAATATTCAAAAGCTTTAAAACCAATACATATTCTAATTTTTCTAAGAGTAAAATTATTATAACTTACTTGGAAATATCTTACTCCCCAAAAGGGTTTAAGCAACATTTTTAAAACATAGTTCTTACTACTAGCTCTAAAAGATTAGAAAAAGGCAATGTAGATATTCAATCTACACAATGTCGCAGCTACCATAATAATAGCATATACTTTATTCAGTGTCACAAATTAATGTTTCTTTCTCAAGATATAGCTGTGTAGGTCATCATTTGTATTTGTAAGTCTGGCATTTCATAGAAATTTTCCTTATCTACAGCTATTTCCATGTTTTAAAAAATTAGAGAAGAAACAGATGTTGAATGGTGAAATATATTTTAAACTTTCAGAAACATTTGGCAGCAACTACAGCAGTGTTAGTGGGAGAACTGCCCTGTAAGAAAGGCAAGTTTATTTTTCATGTACTTTCTTGAAAGAAAAATAATTTAAAAATGAGACAAAGGAGTATTATTGAATGTGTATTATATAAGCATTTGTTAATATGAAAAACAACTTTTAGTGAACACTATACTTCATCATGATTTTGAGTTTCTATAAAACTCTGTACACCTATTTATATATTGAAAAGCCTTCAAGTTCATTCTGCTATTTATAATCTATGACTTTTTAAATTAACTATGATGATTTTATCCTTTTTTTCTACCTCTTAATGTCTATTACAGATTTCAAACTAACCTATACTTGAGAAAATAGACTAATTCATGACCCAATATTCTTCTATAATAATTTCTGAAAGCTTCTTGCTGTTTGAGTAATAATTCAAGTTTCTGGGTATATCTGGTCATTTTGCATAATGTGTTCATTTTATTCCTGGTCAAAATATGTTTCTATTCATTAAAATAACTTTAAAGTATTCTTAAGGCTATTTTGGTGGATAAATTAAAAGAAAATTCCTATAAAACGGCAGTTGTTATAATATTTCAAAGGATTTGGAAAAAATCACAAGTTGGCTTAACTCAAACTTGTACTATGATTTTTTTTACCATTTGTAGCAAGAATAGCCAATTCTATAGTTTTCTTTGGCAAGCTCAAAAATGTTTTATTAAAACAAAAGTTCAGGAAATGAAGTTAGCAATATATAGGGTAGGCATATATTATCTCTGGATTATTTTTCCTTTTACTAAAATTCTCTAAGATGGATGCTAAAATTTCATACTAGTAATAACCACTAATTGCAAACACATACCAAAATTCAGGTAATCTAAATGTCATATTGAAAGAAGATAGAAGTTTTTAAGCAATGAATCTATCATTAATGCAAAACATAAATTATTTCTATAGTTGGCCTTGCAGTATATGATTTACTGTATATGTTATGGACAAAGTCCAGCAGCTGACTAATTTATGAGTATGGATAAATTGGTTACAGTTTTCTATGGTAATTCAGGATCCAAAGTTTTTTTATTAAAAATAATCCAGAATTTCATAGTTGAAGTATATACAATAAGTAATTTTTGTCATTTTATCCCAGAGTTCCAAATTAATGTTTTAAAAATAATTATTTTACTAATGACCACCAATGGTTGAGTACTCTTTTCTTAATTATTTAATTAAAAATAAAACAATTTAAATAACGCAGGCACTACTCAATCACAAACTGTCAGCTGGGTTAAGGCCAATGTAGTTATTTGAGTATCATTCCATGGACATGGGTATGGTTATAAAAGAGGAGGGAAGAATAGCATGCTTCACATCTGGTATGTAGCTAAGCCCTATCTTCCAGTGAAATTATATACTATATGAAAAGAATGCATGATATTTATGATATTTAAGGTGATAGGGAGCTGGAACACATAGCAGCAGCAGCTCCCATGTATACAAGACTTTCTGTGTACTTGGTTCAGTTTCTAGAGCTTTGTCTATATTAACACATGTAATTTGCCTCACAAACCTATGCGGTTGGTACTACAGTACACCCTTAATAGATGTGGGCTAAAGCATGGAGAGGTTAAATAACTTTCCAAGGTCATGGAACTGGTAAGTGAGGAGCCAGGACTGAGCTACACCCCAGCCCTATTTTTATTTTTACTTTGAAACAGGATCTCCCTTGGTCGATGAGAGTCTCACTACTTGCTAGGCTGTCCTCAAACCTACGATCCTCCTGTCTCAGACCCCCAAGTACTGGGATCACAGGTGTGTGCCACCACACCCAGCTAAACCCAGATAATTTGACTTCATAACTCATGTTCTTCATAAGTAACAAGGTTTAACCAGGCTCTTTTGCTTCTTTGAGAATAGTATTTGGCCATTGTCCCAAATTTTCTGAGACCAAACAATTTGGAGTGACTTTGGCTGGACTCTTCAAGACAGTAGCTAAACTTACTAACAATATCTGCTACAACCCTCATTCCTCTTCTACTTGAAATTTTATCTGAGAGCTGTACTATTTTCTCTACTTTCTTCCTCCATGGGGTAATAAGTATCCCTCTTCCTTTCCAAGGCTAATTAAAGTTCCCACTGTAGTAATTAATTCCATCTTCTACCAAATTCTTTACATGATCTTGATTCATAACTGTCCTCACACTTCTGCACAGTATTTCTTCCTTTGCTCAAGATGTATTTGCATCTCTACTTACTTGAGAAAATGAATCTCTACACACCCTGCTCTTCTTTAGAGCTACCATCTCATCTTCACTTTTTTTTACCCTGGCTATTCTTAAGGAAAGGTGATTAGCCTGGGTCAAATCAATCACCATGTTTTAATCAGAGACCAAAGAGGAATCATGATGTGTATCCTCTGATCTGTGTGTTGTAGAGAGAACATGACATGGGGGTCAGAAGTCTACCCTACTTAACGGTATGAATTCTGGGCACCAATCATGTACAGAATGGGAGTAATGCCTATCCACTGGCTTCTTGTAAGGATTACATGTGATCGAGTGTGAGGAAACCCTCCAAAATGGTTCTTGTAACAATAAATAATTAGGAAACATTTGTTGAATATAAGTTATAAGAATTATAATATGAAAGTTAGAAAGTTATCCCTTAATAGTCAAAGAGAAAAGAGGTCAGAACGGATTAAAAAAGGGGGTGCAGGTGTGTGAGGGAGAGAGAGCTGGAGATCAAAATGCAGAGAGAATGACATGGTATAAACACTGATCCTTGAAGGTATTCTGGAAGTCATTCATTCAGCAAATATTTATATATGTCCCAGGCAATGTTCATAGCACCTGGGATTCACAGTGAACTAATCAGACAGAATCTCTCTGCCAACTGACTTTGCCCACTGCAACACATTAATTCTTTTAAATAACCACCACACCACGATGGAGGATTTTCTTTGTTTGAAAGTCTAAGTCCTTTATCATCTACTTAAGAAATTCCAAACCCCTTAATCTATCATTCAATGTCTTTTTTATTTTTCTGAACTCCAATCTATTTTTTTCAGTGTAATTTCTTACTATTTCAACTTTTCCCCTACATGAATGCTCAAGAGGCATTTAGAAAGTAACATGTTAAAGAGACTCTACAACTCCTCCAGAGAGAAATCACTGTGTATCTGAGTATGGCTGGGGCGTCTGAGGAGAAAGAAGAGTTGCAGAAGATGGGACTGTGAGGGAAAGTTGGACTGAAGTCAGGTTAGAAATGACAATATACGCCACACTAAGAAGGTTGGGTATGTTCTTAAAAGCAATCGGACACTGTTTTAACAAGAAAGTGATATGATTGGGTCTCTGTTTTCAAAAAGTAATTCTGGGGGCCCATTGTGGGGTGGATTTGAAGAGGAAATGTGGTGGCATGACAGGTAGCTGAGAGAATGTTGCCATAATGATAGAGCTGGTCACTGCTAAATGAAAAATGCAGTGGAACTGATGGAGTCAAGGATTTGCTCCCTAACAAATATTTCAGAGTTATTTTCAACAAGGTCAAAGACAAGTTGGCATAATGGTTTAATGGTTATGTGGCTCTGAAATCAGACTTCCTTCGTCCCAGACCTACCTTCCCCACTTACTAGCTTATGGCTTTGGTCACGTTACCAAATCTGTTTTGTTCAAGTTGCTCTCTCTCTCTTAGATTCATTTTCCCCATCTCTAAAGTAGGAATAACCAGCATACCCATCTCCATAGAGATGGAATTAAAGTCAATAATCTCTACCAAGTTTTTGGCACCAACCTTGGCTTATGAAGTGCTCTATAAATGTCAGTTATAAATGACATCTGTAAAGAGTGAAAATGGGATGCATCATTCATACTTTAAGCCTCCTGCACAACTTGTGTGCCCTCAAGTTCATGAAGTGTTGCTTATATTCCACACAAGCTGCACTTTCACCTGTTAGATGACTCTTCATACCCTCTACTTCACTCCAATTTCCATCTACCAAAGCCAATATAACCTCAGAGTCCACCATTTAGTGATATTTGAATTTTTGGCACTTACTACATTTTAGAGTTTAACCAAATTTGATCTAAGTTCTCTGGAAACCTTATCAAGCATATTTTTTCCTGTTCCTGAACTTTAATTGAACTTTGTATCATCCTCGACCCTTAACACATAGAGTTTTGCATTTGAAGGTTTGATGTATGTAACCAATTCCTGCTTATTTCTCCCAAGGAATCACTTCCTTGTTGAAACTCTTCTAGTACTTTATATTTGATCAGATTGGCATCTTCAAAGAATAAATTTAATGCATAACTATTTGATGATTCACTCTTTTACTTAATGACAAATATAATTCAAAGAAAATTCACCAACTTTATTATAAATGTCTTATTGCCATCTCCAAGCTGTCCTCATATAAATACTCTCTTCTAATGTTTCATCACCCTGGACCGTGCCGCTGGGGAAGCACTCTGAAAGGTGCTCATCAAGTAGCCTTGGATTCATACAATTTGACCCTCTGTTGATTGCTGTCGAGTATTTTATTATATTCAAAAAATCTTCCCCAAAAGCAAAACTCAAAATCTTCTCAATTAAGATAATTTTAACTTTTGAGCACATGTTCTGCTATAATTTAACAGAGATGATAGCTGTTTATCCTGTTTGAGCTGCATTGCATTTCATCGTGTGGGCAGACATCTGAATGTTTCAAAAACAGCAGTTATGAGGGATGTAAATATTGGTTGGCTTTACTTAATTTAGAAACCTAAGGCAGCTTGGCCAAGATCTAAACCAGCACCACTGCTCCACTGAAAGATCTTGGGCAGGGCTTTAGAATGTCTTGGGAGGGCAGCCAACCAAATGCATGTGCCATCCAGATTTCCAAGCTCTGTGGGGTGGGGGGTGTCAGGGGAACCCTGCCTGAGCATGCTCTGAGCTCACAGCAGCCCTGCTGCCACCTCCCCTGCACTCCCTCTGCTGTCGCACTCCTGCCTGGGCCCCTGGTTGGCGACACGCCCATCCTAACTGCAGCTGTTCCAAGCCCTGTGGCACAGAGCAGTCCCTATGACATTACACCAGAACCAGGCTGCCTCTGCCTGTCACCAGGAGCCAAAAGACAGGATTCCACTGCTGAGGGATGCCAGGAAAACTGCAAACCTGAGGCCAATTTGGGAAGTAAACCACCTCACAGATTCTTGCTCAACGTAGGAACAAAACTCCTATCATTTGAAAGCATCAGTACACACCTCTTTCATTCCAAAGACACCATCATCACTCTATGTTATAATTCCAGCCCTGCTACCCACAAACAATTGTTATAGTTACTCATCAATTACACACAAGAAGAGTATCTGTGCACGCCATCCTACATCTCTTCCCAAGGAAAAGGACTGATGGGACATAGAAGCAAACTCAATGTATGATTCCTCCTTCCACCAAACAGCAAAATCAGGCTGGTCAGGTGCTTCCCCATGCATTAGAAATATGTGACTTTTAGGGCCAGGGGGGTAGCACGGAGGTAGAACGCCCCTGCGTTCAATCCCCGGTACCGAAAAAAAAAAAAGAAATATGTGACTTTCAGTTGTTAGTCTCAGAATCCAAACATAGATTATTGAATTTTAATTAAAAGAATCTGTGATTAAGTTAATTTACAAATGAACAGTTAAAATTCAAACATGTTAAAAGTCTAACTCAAATATAAATTCCATGAAAATCAAAAATCACTCCCCAACTAATTATTAAAACAGGAAAACATGTGTAGTCATTCAAAATTCTTTCCAATGTATAATAAAACTTATAGAATAATTTTAATACCATCTGTACCATCCAAATAGCCACTTCTATTCCCCAGCCCCAATTCCCAAAACTCTCTTTGGTGAATTTTTTTTTCTGAAACTCACTATTATTTAGACAACTCATTGAAAAATGCTTATATTCTCACAAAATAAGCTAAATCTATATTTCTTATGATAAAATATTTGTGTATCAAAAGATTAACTGCAAGCTGGGTGTGGTGGCGCATGCTTGTAATCCCAGTACTTTGGGAGGCGGAGACCGGAGGATCCAAGTTCGCGGCCAGTCTCAGCTTGCTCTCTCTCTTTCTCTCTCTCTCTCTCTCTTTCCCCCTGTCTCTCTCTCTACTTAGTGAGGCCCTCCGCAACTTCGTGAGACCTGGTTTCAAAATAAAGTATAAAAAATAAGGCCGGGGGTGTAGCACAGAGGTAGAACGCCCCTGGGTTCAATCCCCAGTACCGCAAAAAAAAAAAAGATTAACTGCATTGAAATAAGTACTTTCTAAAATTGGCATGAGTCAATTTGATAAACATTTAATTCTTCCTGTAGCTGCAATGATAGATACTGCATACAATTAAAGTAAGCCCCTTCAAGTAGCTTACAACCGAGTGGGTAAAATAAACATGAAAGTATCTAACTTTATCCTAAGGGGAAAATGATATAAGAATTAGAGAACCATTAACGTGTTGCACAAATGGGAGGAACTATTCATCTTGATGAAAGGAGTCAGAGAAAGTTTGCTAAAGAAAGCGGCACTCAAGTACCTTGAACAATGAGTAAGATTGTGATAGAAAAGAGATGCAAGAACATTTCACAAGCTGGAATATCATGCCTTAAAATCATAGGGAGGCATGCCTGTAATTCCAGTGCTTGGGAGGCTGAGACAGGAGGATCACAGATTTGAGGCCAGTCTCAGCAATTTAGCAAGGCCCTCAGCAAATCAGAAAGACCAATTTTCAAAATAAATAAAATAGGGCTAGGAGTATAGCTCAAAGGCAGAACACCCCTGGATTCAATCCCCAGTACCCCCCCAAAAAAAAAGTATAGAGAGGATGCAGTGACTGACGAATAGTATGGACTGGCCAGGGTACAGAGAGTGCTGACATAGGAGGTGATTAGAGAATTATTATGACCTTCAGCATTTATATGCTAGTTATTTACTCTACTTTCTGTGCCTGTTATATACCAAGCAGAGTACTCTGTGCTGAGGATTCGATGAGGATTGAGATTCAGTCTTGCCTTTCAGTTTATAAAGTCCAGAAGTCAAATTTAAGATTTCTTAAATTTCATATTTGTAGACAACAAGAAGGTTCTTGTGAGGAAAAACTGGAATAAATGAGCCTGTGTTTTGAGAGCACTATTTTTTATAGCATGTTAAGTGGATTGGAAAGACAAAAGGCTAGACTTAGGAAGATGGGGTATGCCTTGGAATAGACTTACTCCCTTTCACCCATGCTGTTTTCTTCCTGGTAGAATGGGGGCCACTAACAGTACTACCCGAGACATTCCTTACCAAAAAGTGAATTTCAAAAAAGAAACCAGGCATGGGGAGGAGCCCTACTCACTTTTCTTCTTGGTCTCTTAGGAGAGTGCCTGGCCTTGGAAAATGTCTGCAAGTCATCTACAAATAACTATAACTGGATGGATATGGCTGGCTAAATCAGGGGCTTATCGCTAGGAAAATATGGAGATCTTTGAAAATCAGAAAAGAATTCCCCCATGGTGGGATTGCAAATTAGTGCAACTGCTTTGGAAAACAGTGTGGAGGATCCTCAGAAGAACTGGAACGAACCTACCGTATGACCCAGCAATACCACTTCTAGGCATCTACCCCAAAGAACTAAAACCCAACTACCAGACTAATGCATGTGTATCTATGTTTATAGCTGCACAATTCACAATTGCCAAACTTTGGAACCAGCCAAGATGCCCATCAACTGATGAATGGATTATGAAACTATGGGATATGTATACAATGGAATTCTACGAAGCCATAAAGAAGAACAAAATTACATCATTTACAGGGAAATGGAGGGCACTGGAGAACATTATGCTAAGTGAGATTAGTCAGTCACAAAGAGTGAAAAGTCAGATGTTCTCCCTAATATGTGGAAGCTAGGGAGAATGGGACTTAGAAGGGACTCCAGACAAAGGAGAAAACTTTAGATGAGCAAGAAGGGGACCTAACTGAGGGAGATGGGAGGGGGGAAGAGGGAAACCCACCAATGCACACGATGTATACACACAAATTTATCAGAGTCAATCACTATGCTGAGCACAAAAAGGAAGGAAGGGGGAGGCAATAGGGTGGGATTTGAGGGAGGGCTAAATGAGCAATGTGTGCATGCATGCTTCTGATACCCTGACACCTATCAAAATGTATAACTACAATGCACCAATAAAGGAATATATTTAAATAAAAAAGAATGCCCCCAATATTTTATATCTGCATAGTATACCTTTTTAGAAGCATCATTATTTAAGCAGTCTATTATTATTATTGGAAATTTAATTTATTTGCAAGCTTTTCTATTATAAATAATACTGCAGTTAATGACTTTTGCATACCTCATTTCACACATATATCCACTTATTTGTTGGATAAGTACCTAGAATGAAAAGATATACAAAATCTTATTAGATATTGCAAAATTGTCCTTCATAGGGTTGTGCAAAGTTGTGCAAATTTATGTTTAGCAACAAACAAGAGAGACTTTTCCCTCACAGTGCTTATCAACTCAGTGTTTTTTTTTTTTGTTTTTTTTTGGGTTTTTTTTTGCGGTACCGGGGATTGAACCCAGGGGCGTTCTACCTCCGGGCTACGCCCCCGGCCCTATTTTTTTATACTTTATTTTGAAACCGGGTCTCACAAAGTTGCGGAGGGCCTCACTAAGTAGAGAGGGAGAGAGAGACAGGGAGAGAGAGAGAGAGAGAGAGAGAGCGAGAGAGCTGAGGCTGGCCGCGAACCCGGATCCTCCAGTCTCCGCCTCCCAAAGTACTGGGATTACAAGCGTGCACCACCACGCCCGGCCAGTGTTTATTTTTTTTATGCAGGTTTCTGCACTTTTAGACTATGTTTTCTATAGAGTATTTTCTAATCTTGGAACACTGTGACAAGTTTAAATTGTAATTATTATGTGATGATTTGCTGCTTAAATAATTTGTGAGATTCTGAAATATAAAAATTATGTAAACACCAAGGTACATGGATTCCCACAATTAATTCATTGTTAATATTTTATCCTAAGATACAGCATCTATTTCAATATACAGAAAACATGATTTGAGGCTCAATATAGTCAAATTTATCCCTGGTATATGGCTCTAAAACAGACTTTGCCATTCTGAATTAGAATTTGAAATATATATATAGTTATACATAATGTTTATTACCACAGATGCAGTAACAAATGTCATTGTTACCAACTAAACACCTTTAATGTGTGTGATATGCAGAGAAATGGAATACGTCCTGGGAATAGAAAGAAAAACATGATAGCTGTTACCTCTGCCCTCACAGAAATTATTATACACTAATAGCTACCACAGAATATATTTTAAAAGCAAAATGTCCAAATATAATATATAATCCCAAATGGACATGTCTATATTTTATCTTACTCAAGAGAAAGCCTTTGTAGCTATATAATAATCTCTTTTATTGAAATACACATTTAATCCATTTTTCTGTGAAATAAATATATTTAAGTCTCTTATGAAAGTATGTTCTACTGGGGTAATTTCTAATTCTTTTTTTTTTTTTTTGGTGGTACTGGGGATTGAACCCAGGGGCATTCTACCTCCGGGCTACACCCCAACCCTATTTTTTATTCTTTATTTTGAAACAGGGTCTCACTAAGTTGCGGAGGGGCTCACTAAATAGCTGAGGCTGTCTGCGAACCCAGATCCTCCTGTCTCAACCTCCTAAGTACTAGGATTACAAGCGTGCGCCACCACGCCCAGCATGGGGTAATTTCTGTTGCTTTTGTTGTGAAATTAATTTTCATCAGTGTAAAAGGATGGTTCATGATGGTTAAATTGATAATACCACAAACTTTGGCAGGTTCCTCCTATTCCACTGATCCATAAAAAACTAAAATATTTGGACTGATAATTACCCTACCATGTCTAACTTTATATCCCAAATAATTTATTTACATTGTTGCTTTCACCATAATTTCAAACAAATATTTTTCCCCAAGCAGACATCTTAGCTGAAGACACCTGGCTATTTTATTGGGAACAGGAGATAACTAATTCAGTAAAAAGTGAAAGTATTCAGGCACATTTTTCTCAGCTGCTCACGGAACATTCTCCAAAATAGACCACATACTGGGCCACAAAGCAAGCACCAGCAAATTCAAAAGATGTGATATAATTCCCTGCATCTTCTCAGATCACAATGGATTGAAACTGGAAATTAACAACAGGAAGACAAAAAGTAATCACATAAGTTCATGGAGACTGAACGATACACTCCTGAAC
>PVJS01009721.1:0-49657 GCA_004027185.1 Glis glis
AAAAAAAAAAAAAAAAAAAAAAAAAAGGATTTATTAGATTAGCTCACAATGTAGTCCTGAATTTCGACCACACGTGAAAAAGTCAGAGGAATCAGCAGCTGGTCAGGCGGTATAAGAGCCGGAGCCCCAGGATTGAAGCAACCACCAATTCAGTCCAGTCCAAGATGTGAAGATAAGGAAGCTCTTCAGAGAAACGATGGTGAAGTTTCAGTTCAAAGAGTTGGAGGCCGATGATCTCAGACAACAGCAGAAGATAAAGAAGTTCTCCAAGGAAACGGCAAAGTTGGAGACTGACGATCTCAAATGAGAGCAGATGTGTTTTCCTCAGGAAGAATCACAGCTCAGCTCTACTCAGCTTTCTCCTTTTTATATAAGTCCTGCACCTATCAGAACCCTGCTACCCACATTTAGGGCAGGACTTCTGGTTCAATCTGCTGTTATACAACCAAAGTCACATGATCTTAAGAGGGTCAAGTTGGCAAACCAGACCAACTATCACAACCTCCCAAAGCTGGGGTTGCCATTACCAGAAGCCCTTGCTGGCCACAGAGCTCACCCCAGCAATGGCTGAGAAAATGTCTACTGCTCTCCTGGTGCCACCACTACTGTTCTTGAAATGGCCATACAGCAACACTCATACCAACTGTTGTGTGCACTTTATGAACCTGGTCTGCTATAGTTTCCCCACCCCTGCCTGGTCCATAGAGACAGTGGGTTTCTGTGAGCTTGCCACAGCATACATAGTCTCCAAAGCTATTATTAATTAAAGCCAAAGAAGCTGAAGAAATATGATGCCAAGCTGATATCAAAGCATACATTCATACCAAAATGATACCCCAAGACACATCTTTAGGAGAAAGCCATTAAATTTGAGATCCACCTTATAAAAGTGGTAGAGATATCTGATACACCAGATGCTCAAATTGAATGTAAAATCACACACACACACACACACACACACACACACACACACACAATGAAAAGCAAGGCAACATGATACTTCCAAAAGAACACAATAACTCGCTAGTAAAATATGCCAAAGAAAATGATATTGACAAAATGCCTGATAAAGAATGTAAAAGAAGCTGGGCGTGGTGGCGCACACTTGTAATCCCAGTACTTGGGAGGTGGAGACCGGAGGATCGGGGTTCATGGCCAGCCTCAGCTACTTAAGGAGGCCCTCCACAACTTCATGAAACCCAGTTTCAAAATAAAGGATAAAAAATAGGGCTGGGGATGTAGCTCGGAGGTAGAATGCCCCTGGGTTCAATCCCTGGTACCACACACAAAAAAAAAGAATGTAAAAGAATGGTTATTAAAAAACTCAGTGAGATTTAAAAAATGCAGTAGAATCAACTTTAAAAAGCAATGTATGATATGAATGAGAAATTCAGCAAAGAGATAGGTATCTTGAAAAAGAACCAAACAGAAATCTAAAAACAAAAATGAAGAATTCAATACCTGCAAAAAAAAATGTAGCCAAAGCCTCAACAACACACAAAATTAAGCAGATGAACACATTTCTGGGACTGGGGGTGTAGCTCAGTGGCAGAATGCTTGACTAGCATGTGCAAGACCTTGGGTTCAGTCCTCAAGTCCTCAGCACTGCAAAAATAAACAAACAAATAAATAAAAAACACAAAGAATATCCAAACTTGAAGATAAAACTTTTGAAATATCACAGTCAGTCAAAAATAGAAAAAAATAGAGTATAAACAAGAAAGAATAAAGATAGCCTCTGAGACCACTAAATTAACAAATATTCACATTTGGGGGGATATAGGGCAATAAAAGGGAAAGGCATATAAACCTATTGAATGTAGTAATAGCTGAGAAATTCTCCAATCTCGGAAAAGATACAGACATTCAGGTGAAGGAGGACAATAGTACCCCAAATAGACATGTCTAGAAAAAATCCTCACCCACAGCTTATTATAGTCAAACTGTCAAAAGTACATGACAAAGAGAATTCTAAAAACTGCAAGACAAAAGCACTAAGGAAATCCATTGCATTAATGAGATTTCTCAGAAGAAACTTTATAGGCCAGGAGGGAATGGAATGACATATTTCAAATTCTGAAAGAAAGTAACTGTAAACAAATAATACTACACCCAACAAAGATGAAGAAGGAAAAAAAAGGCTGTTCAAGATGAGCAAAAATTAAAGGAATTTATCACCACCAGACCAGCTTTACAAAAGATGCTAAAGGGATTCCTGTTGATGCACAAAAGAGCAAAGGAAAGAATCACACCTGACTGATAAAATAAACTACCAAACCAGATAGGTAAGTGACAGGAAGCATAGAACAAAAGATATTCAAAACAAACAGAAGGAATTTAACAACATTATAAGAGTAAATTTTTACATGTAGATAAATTGAAAAAGACACCAAAAAAATGACATCTCTCTAAAAAGTTCATATGGAAGCACAAACCCCCTGAATATCTAAAACAATCTTAGAAGAGAGAGAGGGAAAGGGGGGGAGAGAGAGAGAGAAAATATGTCACATTACCTGGCTCTAAAATATGCTGCAAAGTTATAATAATCAAAACAGCATGGTACTGACATAAAACTAGGCACACAGACTAATGTGTCAGAACAGGGTGCCCAGAAAACCCCCATACATTTACAGCCAGCTGATTCTTGACAAAGGTACCAAAAATATATATTGGAAAATGGTGTTGGAGAAAGTGAGTATTCACGTGCAAATTATTTTCTGAGTGGTACTGGAGATTAAAACTAGAGGTTTGCACATGCTAGACAAATGTTCTATATATCCTCAGCCCCAGAAGACTGAAACTTGACCCCTCTCTTTTTCACCATATACAAAAAATCAACCTAAAATGGATCAAATGGCCAAATGTAAGACCTAAACTTATGAAACTATTGGAAGAAAACAGGAAAAATACTTCAAGATATTAGTATAGGAAACTTTTTTGTGGTACTGGGGGTGAAGCCCAGGGGTATTATACCTCTGAGCTACACCTTCAACCCTATTTTATTCTTTTTGTAATTTTTATTTTTTAATTTTTTTGTGGTACCGGGGATTGAACCCAGGGGGGTTCTACCTCCGTGCTATACCCCCGGCCCTATTTTTTATACTTTATTTTGAAACCAGGTCTCACGAAGTTGCGGAAGACCTCACTAAGTAGAGAGAGAGAGAGAAAGAGAGGGAGAGAGAGAGAGAGAGAGAGAGAGAGAGCTGAGGCTGGCCACGAACTAGGATCCTCCGGCCTCCACCTCCCAAAGTACTGGGATTACAAGCGTGCACCACCACGTCCGGCTTCTTTTTTTAATTTTTGAAATAGGGTCTCACTAAATTGCAGAGGGCCTCACTAAATTACTGAGGGTGGCTGTGAGTCTGTGATCCTCCTGTCTCAGTCTCCCAAGGAAACATTTTTATAAGACCCCAAAAGTACAAAAGTAAAAGCAAAAATAAATAAATAGGATTATATCAAACTAAGAAGCACCTGTACACCAAAGGAAGCAATCAACAGAGTGAAGAGGCAACATGCACAATGGGAAAAAAATATTTGCAAAGTATCTATCTAACAAAGGATTTATATGTAGAACCTATGAGAAACTTTTAAAACTCAGTAACAAAAAACAAATAATCAAATTTTAAAATGGGCAAAGGATATGAATAGACATTTTCAAAAGAAGAATTTCAAATGGCCAACTAATTATGAAAAAAACAAATAATCAAATTTTAAAATGGGCAAAGGATATGAATAGACATTTTCAAAAGAAGAATTTCAAATGGCCAACTAATTATGAAAAAAAAGTTCCACATCATTAGTCATGGAAATGTGAGTTAAACCCAATAAGAGATATCATGCCGCCCTCATTAGAATGGCTATTATCAAAAGTACAGAAAATAGATGCTGGAGAAAATATGCAGAGGAGTGAATGCTCCTATACTGTTGGTAGGAATATAAATTAGTATAGCTACTATCCAAAACAGTATGGAGGTTCCTCAAAACACTTAAAATAGATACACTATATCATCCAACCATCCCACTTTGGGCTATATATCCAAAGGAAATGATATCTGCATATCAAAAGACACCTGTGCAGCCAGATTTGTTGCTTCACTATTCACAGTAGCTATGATAATCAACCTAGATGACCATCAACAGCTATGTGGATAAAGAAAATATGCTGTCTATATATCAAATAGAATATTGTTCATCCCTAAAAATAATGATACCCTATTGTTTGCAGCAAAATGAATGGAACTGGGGGACATTATAATAAGGGAAATAAGTAAGAGGTAGAAAGACAAAATTTGAATATTCTCTCTCATATGGGATATTAAAAAAACTGATGTTTTTTTAATATCATATATATCATATATATCATATAATATCATATATATCAGAATATATAATAGGGTAGACTAGAGACTGGGAAGAGTGGGTGAAGGGGGAATAGTGGGAGGTTAGACAACAGATACCCAAGCATAGTTGGATAGAAGTAAGGAGAGTTGGGGGAATATAGTTCATGACAAGCTATTATAATTTTTATGAATAACTAGAAGAGAGGAGCTTGGAGCTGTAAACATAAAATAATGATAAGAGGGTGGAAACATTAATGTCCAAATTTGATAAGAAAGAGATAGAGAGAGAGGGAATATACATAGGAATATCACACTGTCACCCAAAAATATGAACAATTATTACATGCTATTCAAGAATTTTTTAAAGTTTTAAGGAAATAGATTGTTAACTACCTTGACCTAATCATTGTGCACTGTATATACATTTCAAATTATAACAGTATAACTAATAAGCTTGTACAAATAAAATATAAATTTTTGAAAAAGAAAGAGGTTACACAAAGCCAATTATGGTTCAGTTTTATTTATTGAGGAAATAAAAGTAGGTACACAAAGGGTTACAGGAGTGCAGAAAAGATATGTCAAATTTAGCTGGAAAAATTAGCAGCTGTTTGAGGTACAGGAAAAATTTATATGAAATTACGTTTAAATTGAGTCTTAAAGAATGAGTAGAAATTCACAAGGCCTACAGAGATAATGAAAACATTTCAATCAAAACTACATGAAACCAGATATTAATCCTGTTTTTCAAGAGTAAAATATTGGGAATAACCAAATATCAATGAACATGCATCCATTCAAAAGCAGTTTAGGTAACAGTTTTAAATTATGATTCTAAATTTAAGACACTCCATGAAAAATTATAATATATTTGATAAATTTTTTGAAAGTCTGATGAAAAATTACTACATTCACTGATTATGTAAACAAAAGACGAAATAATTGTAGAGAGTAAGAGACTTAAATTAATATATTTTTGTTGAAAATATAATCAGATTCATAAGCTAAAATACTCTTACAATAAAAATAAGGATGGGTATAAAGGAACACTGTCATATTCGTCTCTTAAATGGCAATGTTCCTTATCTGTTGCAGTATGCATAAACTTAAAAATATTCAAGACCCAGGTATGGTGGCACAAGCCTATAATCCTAGCACTCAAGAGGCTGAGACAGGAGGATCGCAGGTTCTAGGCCAGCCTCAGCAACTTAGCAAGGCCATCCACATCTTAGTGAGACCCCATTTTAAAATAAAAATAAAATAGGGCTGGGGTGTAGCTCAGACGTAGAATGCTCCTGGGTTCAATCTCCAATACCACAAAAAATATTGAAGATATTAAAATATATATCATAAAACAAAAATTTACAAATGGGTGATGGTGTAGATAATTGGAATAAAAAATCATAATAGAAAGTTACAAAAAAACTTATAAAAATATAGTGTGATATATGACAAATACAGCATCATAAAATAATGTAGTGAAAACACAAGATTTCTATAAAATAGATAAAAGTCATGGAAACAGTGACTTGATATCCATACCTTAAATCATGTTTACATAACAATTCTACAGAAACAGTGAGATATAAGTGAAAATATGTAATTAGAATTTTGGAGACTATAGAGGCTAGTATGAACTGACATCATATGTGACTGTCATTCTGGAGAGGTCAAGATGAACTCAGGTTATTGTTGAATCAGTGACAACTCACAGGCTTTGAATTTATTCCAGGATCTAGAATACATATATTTAAAATCATATACCTGAGGCGTGCTCTTTGAAACATAGTTCAGCAATATCTATGACTTAAAGGAAATTCAGTACATGAGAATAATCCTTCCTCAGGCTTAGAACAATTTGGAGGACCTAATCTTGGGCATAAAATCTTAAAAGTCAATCTATTCCATTCAACTATAAATATAGGATTCATCTATGTGATTACTATTAAATGAAATTAAATCAGATTCTTAGAATTTTTAGTCTATGTGATTACTATTAAATGAAATTAAATTCGATTCTGAGAATTTTTAGCCTAATATGTAAAACTGAGTATTGCCCCAGGGGAAGTTACAATTTGGGAAGAGATGGGGAAATAGACATGGATGTGTGAATTATACAACAAAAAATTACTATAATAAAAATGGAGACATTCCATGAAAGCACACATTAGGGAGCATTTATTTCTACCTATTGAAACATTAGAGGTGCTATGCCAAAGAAGGTTTTATAATGGGTCACCATGTGAGATAGGTTTTGAAGTTAATGTAAGTTTGGTAAGTAATGCAATGTATTATTCATTCTCTTTCCAGGAAGAGAGAATTTTATGAGTAAACCCATGGGATCCTGCAACAAGATGCATATGGATTCATTTCTTCTGATTGCTTTAACAAATTATCACAAACTTAGTGGCTGAGAAACCACAGGAATTTATTCTTTAACATTCTGGTAGCCAGAAGTCCAAAATCAGTACTACTGATCTGAAAAAGTATGGGTATGGACATGTTTTCCTAGAAAGCTCTAGAGGAGAATTGATTCCGTGCCTTTTACAGCTTCTAGAGACTGCCACCATTCCATGGCTTATGGCTGTACCATTCTAATCTCTGCCTGAATGATCACACCCCCTTCTCATCTTCCTCTTCTTCTGGGTCTCAACTCTCCCTTTGCCTTCTCCCTCTCATGAAGATACCTGTGATTCATATAGGGCCTATCCAGATAACTGAAGATAATCTCTTCATCTCAAAATCCTTATCTTAATTACAATTGCAAAAAAAAACACCTTTTTCCAAATAAGTTAACACTTACAGGTTCCAAGGATTAGGATTTGGTATCTTTCGGAACCATTATTTGGTCCATCATGTTTAGCAAGCATCATGGTCAGGAAGCATGTTAAATTTCAGTATTTTTTTATGTTGTGCTAGGGTTTGAACCCAGGGGCATTCTACCTCCAAGCTACACCCCCAGCCCTATTTAATTTTTTATTTGGAAACAGGATCTCACTAGGTTGCAGAGAGCCTTGATAAGTTGCTGGGGCTGGCTTTGAACCTGGGATCCTCTTGTTTCAGCCTCCCTAGTCCTGGGATTAAAGGTATGTGCCACCACACTGGCTTAATTTTTTTTATTATTGTAGTATTACATTGATATCCAGAGAAAGATTTGAAGCAACTGTCAAAAGGTTTCATTCAGTGACCAAGAAATTGTGTCACCAAAGATTCTTAAATGCATAAATGTGATCTTCAGGATTCATTACTTAGAAATTCTAATATTTTATGGCTGTGTAATACTTTATTATTCAATATTTGGTTTTATATACTTTTACCACCAATTATAAATTCGGGGTCCCCAAAACTGACTTCACTGTCATTAATCCACTAGAAGGACTCATAGAAATCACTGAAAGCAATTACACTACTGGTTGTGTGTAACTATAGTGAAATAATACAGATTAAAATCGGCCAAGGGAAGAGATGCATGGGAAGAGTCTGGAATGGCCCTTACATGGGGCTGCCAGTTGTCTTCTCCCAGGCAGAACATATGCAGCATAAATTCTTCCAGCAATAATGTGTGACAATATTCTCAAAATACTGTCAGACAAGGAAGCTCACTTGAACCTTGTGTCCAGAGTTATTGCTGAGGGGTTGGTAACATAGACATGAATGGCAATTTTTATGTCTCAAGCCCCCTGATTCTCTGGAGATCAAGCTGCTACCATGTGGTGTTAAGCCCTAAAGGTTAAACCATGAATTTGGTCAAAAGCTCCCAGGCAAACAGAGTCACTCTTTTCAGACAGTACATTCCAAGTGCTTAGAGATCACATCCAAGAAATTGAAGGAAAAGGCCAGGCTTATCTTTGGGCAAGGTTAATTTTTTTTACTGCACAGTTAGCAAAACTTAAATTCCAAGGAAAATACTTCCAAAATGACCAGGTGACAAGATTTCACCATAAATTCTTCTCTGTACATGAGAAAAGAGGGAAACAAAGGAATATCTGACAGAAATGAGAAGTATAAAATAATCAGCAAGTACTAATTTGAAAGCTCTGCATGTCAACTTAAGGACAAGAGGTGAGACTGGAAAGAGAACAGATAGTCCAAAAGCAGTTGAATTCAGCTAATCTGAAAAGATACATCCATTTGGAACACTTAACAAGGAGAGAAAAATATGAGCAAAGGATTTTATATCCACCAAAGTAAACTTCAAGCAGTATAAAGGGCCCAGGAAAACTATTCATGTTTTATAACTCAGATAATGTTTTCACATGAGTTCATCCTTGGAAATGTCCAGACAATGGTATTCAGAAAGCCAGAAATGACCATATGCACATCAATTATAATAATTCTGAATTAGAAATAATTCTGAATCGGAGACAGGGACCTAATCAGAAGGAATGAGCATACCTAATATCAAGATTATGACCTTAATCTGTCTACCCCTATTGAGTGGAACTAGTTCTCTTTGGAAAAATATCTTATTTCAGATTGAAGCAAAACAGTACAGAATAATGCCTAGAATATCTGGTAATATTTGATATCAAGAAGACTTTCAAAGACTACCAACTCATTATTAGAAAACAATTCAATATTTTTGAAATTGAACAAAAATTAACAGATCCTTCACAATTATTATGCTCCCTCCTAAGCTGAACCACCAGCCAGCAGGTGTGGTGGTAGCATTAGGAGTCAGTGAAAGGAAGCTTGCAGGTGGTAGGGGATACATTTGAACAAGTGTAAGAGAAAAATGCACAAATAATAAAACACGGAGCAAATATTTTAATAATTTGTAACTCATCTATTATATATTGGGCTGGATGGTGTATCTTAGTGGTAGAACACTTCACTAGCATGGGCAAGGCACTGGGTTCAGTCCCCAGTATTAAAAAAAGTGTGTGTGTGTGTGTGTGTGTGTATAAAACCATTACTATATTATTTGATAATGATATGTTTTATATATATGTGTGTGTGTTACATATATGCTAATGACTCTGTCTATAGTTTGTCCTAATACAAAATTGTATTTTTCTAGATGAAAAAATATTACACTGAGTGAATAAAATGAACAAAAAGAATAAATATTGTATGATTCCACTAATATAAAATTCTAGAAAATGCACGCCACTTTTTATGGAAAGCAAATCAGTGGCTGCCCAAAGCTGGGAGTGGCAGAGAAGGGCAGGGAGGCAGGGACCTCACAGCGGTAGATAAGGTGGGTCTTGGTGCTGATAGGTATATTCATTATCTTGATTGTTGTGATGCTTTCATGGATATAATCACATGTGAAAACTCATCAAATTGCACACTTTAAATATGTGTGGTTTGCTATATATCTATCAGTTATACCTCAAAATGATAAAAATAAGCCATGCATATTTGGGTAGTAAAACTTAAAGTAAATTAAGATGATTTTCATAGAAATTAGAATGCTGTTTCATTTTTATGAAGAGAGAAGAGTAAGATTGTAAAGGGCACAAGTGAACTTCTGGGGTTGCTGATAAGGTTCTGTTTCCTCACATGGTCATAGCTCCTTAAGGTGTCTTTTTTATTTCATTCAGCTATATATTTTAATGTATTTCTGTGTTAGATTTAAGAACTTTAAAAGTTCAAAGTGTAAAAGTTATATATAATACAGATGTTTAAAAAAGCCAAATTTGTATTTTGGAGTTTTTATAAGAATTCAAAATAGGGCTCAGTTTCAATGTATTTCAGGAATATATTTTTCTCCCACAATTTGGTTATCATAATATTTATATTATTCCTTTCTCTATGCTTTATTAAATTTACTATCACCATAAGAGATGCCAGTATTGTGGGATGTAATTTGTCTTGTTTACAGCCACATATTTAGATAAGCTATCTTATTTGCTTTTCTTCTATACCAAACATCAATTTATTCATCATAATATTTGTTCTCCACTTAAAACATTTTTATTTAATTAAAATTGGAATGTGTTGCCAATAGAGGTTGAGTAAAAATGCAACTATTCTTTTTTTTTTTTTTTGCGGTGCTGGGGATTGAACCCAGGGGCATTCTACCTCTGAGCTACACCCCCAGCCCTATTTTTTATTCTTTATTTTGAAACAGGGTCTCATTAAGTTGTGGGGGGCCTCACTAAGTAGCTGAGACTGGCAGCGAACCTGCAATCCTCCAGCCTCTCAAGTACTGGGATTACAAGCATGCGCCACCATGCCCGGCTAAAACAGAACTATTCTTTGATGCAGGTTTTGGTTTTTAATTTTTAATTTTTTTCATTTAGATAGTTTAAGAGTAAAAAATAGTTCTTAGAGTAGTAGCTTGCCAAATCTTTGTAATTTCCAAACTTCCTACAAATAGTATGACATTAGTAATAATATTTTATTAAATCACTAAGAATAAACACCACAGAATATCATGTAGTTATTTAATGACTACCAGTTTCTGACTAATAGTTGGATTTGGGCTATGATGACATCTATTTAAAATAATATATGGATGTAGACAAGGTCTACAAGGATATGTTTTGAGTAGGACTGGTTTTGTCCCAGAATGAACAGCTAGCTCACCAAATTCAGGAACAAGAAGAAATAAATTCTCCACAACACACAACTGGGTCCAGAAATTTCCCTTCCAGCTTATTTGTAAGCTGCCTAACAAGTTCTGTAATCTCAATCAGCACCTCAGCCAGCCTTTATCTAGTCTTCAAAGACCCTGGAAAACAGAAAGTGATGGACTGATGGAGTTGTAAGCAATATGATTTTCATTATTAAGAGAATCTCTAGACCCTGACCACTACCACCACTAAGCCAACTAAGAGAGATATCTGAGAGAAGAATTTGTAGACATTGGGGGTGCTTGCAAGATGAGGAGACAGGCTCATTACACCTGGCAGGCAGGTCATGGAGCTGGGATTTGCTCACAGTGGAGTTGCTATTGGTGCAGCCCTGGGGGCAGATGGGGCACAGTGACAGTGTTATTGGAGGAACTTGACAGGTATTCCCAGAAATTTAGGGTAAAAAATGAAGGAGGATTATGGAACCTATTACTCACTAGAAGAATTCTAAAGAGGAGAAATTAAGAGAATAGCACTCTATAGGATCCATGAGGGACAGTATAGTACGGTGGGCCCAAAGAAAAGAGTCACTTAGGTTCCTTCGAAAGCATGAAAGGGGAATTTAATGATTCTCATGTCCCCTGTAAAGGAGCACAGTCTTGGAAGATGAAGACAATGTGGAGGACACTGTTGGATGCTCAGTGAACAGGCTTCCCTGCAGTCCCCAGCATTGACCCTGGAATATTGCTGACATTTCATGACTGGATTTTCTAATTCCCTTTGCAGGTATGCAGATAAATGTAAGTCAAAGCAGTGTGCATTACTTCTGTCTCACGTCCTTGAGAGGAAGTTTCTGAGACAAGTCCTTGATTCTGTCCTCCTTCTCCCTAGTGCCAAGGTGGCAATGACCAGAAACCCTTATGCTATGTATAGATAGCACATCAACCTATATGTCTAAGGACTATGTGGAATTTGCCTGTGACATCCACACTGAACCACTGTGCAAGAGGGAAATAAACTTATTTTGTTTGAACTATTGGCTTTGAAGGTTTCTTCATTAGAGCACTTTTTAACATGTATCCTCTTTAATCCAGACAGCACAAACTATGTGCAAAAAAAATCTGATACAATAATTGAATTAACACTGGCAGGACACAAAGAAGATCTGTCAGCTTAAAATCATGCATACTTTGGTACTTCCAGCAAAGTGAGTCAAATTGTGAAATCAAGCCACTGAGATATATATATTCTTTTGAATATTCAGATATTCTTTTGCCTCCAATTGACAAGATATTAAATATCTCAGACTGTTTAGAGCAAGCATACATTAGGCACTGACTTGGTTTGCTTCACGAGGTTAGGGAGAATTTCAGGAGCAGAGCAGTGAGGAGAATGAAAATCTCCAGAGAGGATACCAATCATTAAACTGAGATTTTGTGTTTGCAGAGCCAAGACATAGCTATGGGGGAACACCTCCGAGGAACATTAAAGAAACATCAGGCTGACTAATAATAAGAATTTCCATCCAAATTCATCTACCAAATCAAGTGAATCTGCAATAAATATAAACCCACATGCCATTGTCTCTCTCCAGGGAAATCTAACATTTCCCCACCAGACAGGATTGTTCTGCACAGCAGCCATTTTATAGGGAGGATGACAGCTTGTCTGTCTTTGCCTACTGGGATCAGATCAAAATGTCAGCATACTACCAGACAGGGGTCCTCTTCAGGCTAACTGAGGTGACAATTTGCCAGAAGGAAACATTCTCTCAGCCACACCATCAGAGGGCAGGGCATTAAGAATAAGTTTGGCCAATACAAATGAGATAAGAAACCTCAAAATATTTGTACAGAAAACTCATTAAACTAAAAAAAAAACATAGGTCAAGCAGGTCTTTAGTAGCAAGATATCCTGAGTCAGATTAGTGACTACCTAAGGAATAATTTGTTTATTTATTTTTGGAGACAGTATACCAGAAATTGGGCTGTTACTAACCTCCTGAGGCCTTGCAGGCATGAAATGTTTTGTACCTACAGCCAGCCATCTTGTTTAGTCTAATATTCTGACAATGATAATTATTTCAGTGTTTGTGAATTAGTTGATACTGAAATGAAGATGGATGGCTCATCTGGTTTTTATATTATTAATATCCACAGAAGAGTTCCTCCCCTATTATTATCCTTAGAATGACATATTTTGATTTTTAGATCAACACCACAAATAGGCATTAATATTGTTGTATGTTGTGGCCATACACAAGTGGCTTGACTTTTGTTCAATGTAAGTAAATAAAATAAAAAAATAAGAATTCCCCTGGAAATCTCTTTTATCCAACTTACACCATGAGCTCAAGTAAAATATTTAATTAGGAGGAAAGTAAATTACATTGATGTATTTCCTACAGCCCTGGTACAAAAGTATTGGATATAGATTCTTAGTTAATTTGCCAGAGGAATATACCAATGAGTGTGAACTTGAATTAGCATTATTATTCATCTCGTTTGTTGGTTGGTTGGATTTTGCCTTGTGTTTTGTTTTTGACAATCCTAGATTCTTACTAAGGGAGGATGTAGCCAAAAAGTTGGACCTCAATCCACAGGCACCAAAAATTATTTGAAAGGAAGACATTTTATTCTGGAGGAATTTATTAGTACATGTTAATATGCCATAATTCAGAGGAGTTAGGTAAGGAAGCCATAATATTCAGAATGTAATTATAGGTTTTTAAAATGTTTTCATCAGTGTTCCTAAACAAAATAAGAAGCTAGACCACACTTCCCTCCCCCCCAAAAAAAACTTAAAAAAATAAGGGGGTTATTTAAATATTGATGGGGCTACAATATTTTATATGCACTAGTACTATCATCAACTATATATATCCTCATTATCTATCTACCACTAGATAATGTAAACTCTTTCAGGATGAGTGGCTTGTGAGAACTAAGAAATGGGAAGAAAAAGTACAGGGAACAGCAGAACAACAGAAAACAAATAGGAAATTTAAAAATTGCCTAAATTTTATCCTCACACAAAATTTTCCAAATATAAATGTGACTAACCATTTCTGTCCTTAAAGCTTCATCTGTACAAAGTTTTCAGAAAAAAAACTCAGTGTGTGCCATTTATTAACATTCTTAAGGGTTTTTAAAATGCTTGAAACTAGAGTAAATATTGTTCATATTGAAAAAAATTAAAAAATAGAAATAAGTAACATATAAATTGTAGACCATCTCTAATCTCATCACCCACTTTATTCATGAAGATTTTTGCTTAACTTCTGTTAGAAAGGAGCCCTTTCTCCCACTCCTGATTTCCTATAGGAACGAATTACCTCACACACACTCTGCCCTCTCTCTAGGGCTTCCTTCACTCTATCTTTGGGGAGCAGGGGCAAGAATAAATTGGCTCTTTGGTTCTGATTCCTCCCAGCTTCAAGTTCTGCTGCCCTCTTGAAAGGTAGGTTGGATGCTGCCCTGGTCCAGTGGGTAAATCTGCTTAATCCTGTAATTCAGTTTAGAAGCCCAAGGTCTTTGACAGTAAGCCACACCTTCCAACCAGGTTATAATCAACATTGAAAGTGATATTAGAACTAACATTAATTACCTTATTTCTTAATTTGTTCAGAGCTCAGGAAGTAAACAGAGGGGCAATTCACTCATCTCTGTAAGAGACCTAAAATCTTACCTATTTTTTTTACTAATAGGGACAAGTTCATAAGTAATACTAAAGCATGTAAGTTGGACATTATAGGTAAAGAAGTTTTAAAATAAGTCCTGCCCTATAACAATAGTTAAATCATAGATCATTTTCTGGTTTCCATCTCTTAATACAGTGTGTGTCAGTCAGTTTTCTATAACTGTGACAAAATACCTGAGATAGACAACTTAAAAGGAGGAAAGATTTATTTTGGATCCATGTTTCAGAGGTTTCAGTTCATGAACACTTGGCTCCATTGTTTCTCTGTCTGTGACAAGAAATAACATCATGGCAGAAAGTGCATTGTGAAACAAAGATGATGGCCAGGTAGCAAAGAGAGAATGAGAGAAAAAGAAAGGGGCTGCAGACAAGACACACTCCTAAGGACCTGCTTCCTCTAACTAGGATCCACCTCCTAAGTTTCTACCACCTCCCAATAACCCATTAAGTTATGAATTCATCAATAGATTAATTGGTTGATGAGGGTAGAGTACTCATGCTCCAATCACCTCCCAAACCCCCCCCCCCCCCCGTGAAAACTGCTGGCTTGGGAACTATGCCTTCATTCAACACATGAGTGTTTGAGAGACATACCAGATCAAACCATAACACAGGAGCTGACAAACTTTTTCTATGAAGAGTTGATGTGTACACATTTTAAACTTTTGGGGCCATAGGGTTTTTCTCCCAACTACTTACCTTTCTTTTTAGTGGGAAAGCATCCATAGATCACACTTAAAACCAATAGGTGTGGCTGTGCCCCAGTCAAATTTTGATTACATAAATAGGTGTCCTGTTCATTTGGCCTGCAGGCAGTGTTCATATGAAATGAGAAAATTAAACAACATAAGCTTTAAAGACTCTACCCAGCACAAACAATATGGACTTCTACTTCAGTTCCTAGATAAACTAATTATTCTAACCCTGGATTTTTACTCTTCCATTTTATGTTGTTTTATTTTTATTAAAGTAGGTGAATGAAATATGACATGTGGTATCTAAGAAATTAAATTGCATAGTATATAGGGGCTTGTTATTTTAAGAGGAATGAAATAATATGGGCAATACTGTAAACCTCTTCTGTAATTAGTTCTGAGCTAAAAGATTAAAAACTCAGGAAGTGGTTTGCTGTCTGCTCTGTCTACAGGGCAATTTAGGCCCTGGTATGGTTGACATTTCCAGGACAGGGTCATTAATTTGGGGAGTCTCTCTCTTAGTTGGCTTTCACTCTAAGGAGATTGGACCTGATAATGCTGATGAAATAGGCCAGAATTCTACTTTCCTGCTTCCATGGATAGGGATATATTGTTTTTTAAAATATATTTTTATTGGTGCATTTTAATTGTATATTATACTGAGGTTCAGAGTGATAGGAACACACATGCACACAGCAGTTGGTTTGTTTCCCTCTGGATCCTGCCTGCTTCCTCCCCCCCTCTACATATTATTGAGATTGGTATTGATAACTTCATACATGAATATAGCATCATTTGAGCTGTTTCTTTCATTTTTCCCTCCGCATCTTCCTTTCCAAATTCTCTTCCACTGTTCTATTGGTATCTCTATTCATTCATCTCAAGTCCCCTTACCACCCCACCATAACAACAACAACACCAAAAAAAAAAAAATAGTGAACATTCTAGAGTTAGAGCTAGAATTAGAAAGATGCCTGTTTAGTCAAGTTGAGAACATGAACGCCTTCTTGGCCAGAACTAATTAACTGTATCTAAACTTCCCTTACCTAAGGGAGATTTAATAAAGAGTTTACTGTATACTTACATGCCAATGTGTAAGATTTTTACTTTTTTTTTTTTTTTGCGGTACGGGGGATTAAACCCAGGGGCATTCTACCTCCGCACTACACCCCCCGCCCTATTTTTTATACTTTATTTTGAAACTGGGTCTCACAAAGTTGCGGAGGGCCTCACTAAGTAGAGAGAGAGAGAGAGAGACAGACAGACAGACAGACAGAGAGAGAGAGAGAGAGAGAGAGAGAAGTGAGGCTGGCAGCGAACCCGGATCCTCTGGTCTCCGCCTCCCAAAGTACTGGGATTACAAGCGTGCACCACCACGCCCGGCAAATTTCTACATTTGTTTCTAATTTTTATAAACAAAATTCATCAACTATGTTTTCTATTAATTTTTTCACAATAGTCCACTGGTTGTATCATCTTTATTTACAAAGGAAGAAATAAGTGAAAATGAGCAGGGAACATTCCAAAGCTACAAAGCTAATGAGAGTAAAAAGTCAAAAATTTAACATAGATCTAATTCTCTATCTTTTCACCAGGTACCCAGCTATTTAGCAAAGAAAAAAAAAATCTCTAGGTTCTTCTAGAAAACATAGAAATAACAATCATGGTATTGTAAAATTAACATATTTCAGCCCTTCTGAAGAAAATTTGGAGCTCTTAAGGAAATCATAGTTGTTTTTCAGCTAGTATTCTCAGCTGTAGCACTGTTGACATTTTAGGTTGTGTGATTTTTTGTTGTAAGAAGATATCTGTCCTGTGTCATATGGGATGTTTAACAGAATCCTTGATCCTTACCAACTAGAAGCGAGAAGTACTTCAAGTTGTGACAACCAAAAAACACGTCTTGAGACATTGTCAATGACCTCTGGGAGGTAAAATTTGTCCCTGCTAAAAGAGCCTTTGGTTTAGAGGAATGTTCAGTGGTGGAATCCTGAAAAAAAGAAATATTTTGCAGAACATGGATTTTCTTTTTTTTTTTACAAATTGGATGGGGAAGAGTGCTCTACAAGGCAGAGCTCCAATCACTTTTTCACCCTCCCCTCCTCTTACCTTCCTCCTGAGATAACTATATTAACCATTAGGACTCCAACCTGACTATGTAGAAACAGGTTCTCAGACTGAACTAATATCCTCTTGAGATGCTGCCAAACATCATGGTTCTACAATACATTCCATCTACACTTCATTTCATTAAATATAGATTGGCCAATTGTACTTTTGGCAAGCTATCATCGGGTGGTTTTTCTGTCTTATTGTTTTGTTTTTTTAAGTTTTTTTCCTGCTTGTTTTAGTTTCTAAAACCTCATTCAAGCCAGCAAAACAACTCCAACTGTTCAGGAAAATGTCTGTTAGATCCACTTGGGTGAATCCAGCAACTCATTTGCCACAGAGCTGTCTCCAACAGTAATGCTCCCAGCACACAGTGGATCTGGCTCAGATTCCGTTAAAAGCAAGATGGATCCATGGTTTGGCTAGTACATTATAAGCATTTTAGATTTGAATCTACCTTTTGTGTGTGCTTATGTGCTTATTATTTTATAGTGGCTATTTCTTTTGTTATATTTAAAATGTTCCATCTCTTCTGTTGTACAAGAAGGGAAACTTCATAGCATAGGTTGGTTCATATAGAGAAGATGTTTAACCCTTCACCAGTTTTCAGGAATATTGGTATAAATTAAATTTTATGGCCGGTCGTGGTGGCGCACGCTTGTAATCCCAGTACTTTGGGAGGTGCAGACCGTAGGATCCGGGTTCGCAGCCAGCCTCAGCTCTCTCACTCTCTTTCCCTGTCTCTCTCTTTCTCTCCCTCTCTATCTACTTAGTGAGGCCTCCGCAACTTCATGAGACCCAGTTTCAAATAAGTATAAAAAAAATAGGGCGGGGGGTGTAGCGCGGAGGTAGATGGTGTAATATGCAGGTTAAGGAAACACCTACCTTGACCACCCTCTCCCTCAAATAACACTAAGGTGCCAGGGTACTTGAACCCCCACCATTAATCATTAAAAGCACCTTTTCCAGAAAGAAAGGTGACAACATTTTAGTTACCAACAATAGATTGCGGAGTTTTTGTTGTTGTTGTTTTTGTATTAGATTTTTTTGCTTCACTTTTTTCATTAATAAAATACTGCCACAAGGTATAAAAACAAGTAGATTTTTGTTTAAAGAACAAAGGGACATTTGTTAAGTTCTTACAGAGTCTTAAACACTTTTCTCAAATAAAATTTAGAATACTGGAACATTTTCTTCTACATTTAGCAGAAAAATTAAAGGGAAGGTTTTCATTCACTTTTCCCTTACTTTTTTATTGAAAAATAGTGCCAATTTTTAAAGCAAAGCCTAAATGTGCCACTTTCAGATTATTCAAGGATTATACTATCATTTTGTAGTTGTTGTTGGCCTAGAATAGAGAAACTGAGTAAGATAGTCAAAGAAATACAGAGGATGAGATATTCTTCTGAATTTATGACTAAAACATAAAATATAAAATAGCCTTTGATAAATTTTTTATAAGATTGATAAGATTATTTTCTGTAACTACCTTTTTTTTGGTGGTCCTGGGGATTAAACCCAGAAGGATTCTACCTCTGAGCTATACCCCCAGTCCTAGTTTTATTTTTTATTTGGAAACAGTGTGTCACTAAGTTGCTGAGGCTGGCTTGTGAACTTTCCAAGCATTGGGATTACAGGTATATACCACCACACCCTGTTCTATAGCTACATTTTTCCCTGCAGGTTTGTTGGTAAGTTTTCATTGGTCCTATTTGTTTAAATCCCAGATTTTGAACTGTCAATGGAAAATCTCTTATTCATAAATCAGTAGAATTAACTGTTGCTTTAATTTACAGTAATAAAGCTGACTCCTGCTGAGAATAATTCAGATACACAATCAAAATCTTTATCTATTAACTTCTACTTCATATTTCAACAGCTAATTAATAACTAATACTATAATATTAACTCTCATACAACTATAAAATCATCACATATTAAAGATTTTATTTAACTCATTAATTAAGGAGTATGTAAAATCTCACAATCAGTTTAAGAATTCAGAGTACCACATATGTTGGCAGATAAGGAATGCCTAATATGAATTTACAATGGATGGAGAAAAACTGATGAATTACACAGTGGTTAAAGGAGGGTTCTCAATAGTAATTCCACCAAACAAAATTTATTTGATCATTCATGGATGAAAATTATTTGCATTTATATCAGTTGTTTCAAAGTTGTAAAATAGCTCAAAGATAACGAAAAGTACAAAAACTCAGTGAATCAGATAACCTAGAAGATTGTTCCTAGACAACATCAAATTTTTCATAAAAGAAAATTAGTAATAATTGTGGACCATATCAAATTCTTTCAGAATCTTTTCCTATGCCAACAACTGAGATGAATATTCTCCTTTATTATTTTTAAATGAAGAAAATAATTGAGTTAAGAAATTAAGTGCTTTGTTGGCAGTTGATATGAGAAAGGCTTAGATAATGTGAGAAATGAGAGCTAATATTTCATCTGGAAAAACTGAATGAATTTATAATCTGTCAATGTCTCTTTCCCATGATTTAAGCTAGCCATGCGCAGACACATACTTTTTGTTATCCTCCATGTACAGCCATGCACAGACACATACATTGGTTGGCCTCCATGTACAGCCATGTATAAGAACTACTAGTCTGAGATACTGTAATGATCAAGTTCTTCCCTTCATCACAGAGCTTGAATCTTGAGGTGACCACATGACTCAGGTCTCATCAGTGAAATATAAAGTCAATTCTTGTAAGAGACTGATTCTCAGAAAGCTGTTGCTCTCCTCCTGAAAGATACCAGCGTTTGGCTTTGTTCCTTAGTTTTTCCATCTGCTTTAAATGCAGGTGCGATAACTGACACCATTGTAGCTATCTCGTCCCTGTGATGAGACAAACACGGGGATAAAAACTAACAATCTAAGCATGAAACACAAAAAGAAAGAAACATAAAATCATGGTTTTGGTAACCATCATAGAATCATGGTTTTGGTAACTGTTCAACATCTGAATTAATGCCAGAAATGACTTTCAACATTCATATTTTTTAAAGTAAATATTTCTTTATACCATACTTATTTTGGGGTTAAGCCACTACTACCCACCTGTAGCTGAATGCCTTGCCAAATGATACATGTTGCTTTCCATAATGCATGGCTTTCTGTACTCATTTATACATGATAAAATTAAAATATACAACCCAATAATTGCCACTTTTTATCCCCTTGCCTGCTCTCTTGTTCTTCTTCTCTGTATATACTCACACATAGAGAGAAATCATATCAATAAATCACACTATAAGTATTCTATTGCAAGGTGCTTTTTTATCTATATTTGATATTTTCCTTGTATTCCTCTAAATCCTAAAATACAACTCAATGCCTAGTCCCCCATTATCGGGCAAATTTTCATTAGATTAGACAATCTCCTATAAAAGTTTTGTTTCCATTTTTTTGTTGTCAATATTGGTATGAGAACCAAGTTTGTATTTAATCTTTTTGAGCATGTGTGATTATTTTGGCTCACACTTGTAATCCCAGTAATCGGGAGGCTGAGAGAGGAGGATCACAGGTTCAAAGCCAGCCCCAGCAACTTAGCAAGGCTCTCAGCAACCTAGTGAGACCCTGTTTCCAAATAAGAAATAAAATCAGACTGGGGATGTAGCTTGGAGGTACAATGCCTCTGGGCTCAATCTCTAGACCAAAAAAAATGAATTATTATAAATGTAATTACTAGAAAAAAGGATAGGCATGATCTTTAACCTACTGCTGACAATTATCAAATTGAGTCCCAAAAAGTGAGGACTGGTTGTACAAGAGATTTCTATATTCCCTACATCCTTACTAATAGTAAATAATGTAATTTTGTCATGTTATAATTTAATTATCATTCTACTACCTCCTTCAAAAGATCTCACTTAACGAAAAAATCCTTATTTATTAATTTCATTCAAAATAAGTTAATTTGGATACAATTTACATTTTAAAATATTAATCATAATGAAATCATTTGCCTTTCTATTCCTCAGATCTTAGACATTATTTTGTATCATTTTCTCCTATTTTATGCATTACCCTAAATTCTGTTTTGATCTAATCATAGTTTTTCCTATGTCTTTCTATTTTCAAGAATTAGCCAAATTTTATCCTCTCACTGTCAATGTAACTACTTATCTAATTTTCCTCTCAGCTTATAAGAGGACTTATAATATATATTCAAAATGTTGTGCAACCATCATCTAACTATAGATTTCTAACCAAAATGTATGTTTCTAAGTAACTTCCAAGATATCTGAGTGTTTCATCTCCCTCTTATTTTATTACATACTTGTAGCTCTGTAAATCGACTCTTGAAATTTTGATTAATAACTTTATGAATAAAAACTGGAAATGTTTTAAAAATGTTTCCATTTCCTGATAGAATTTGCAGGTATATATTATCTCAACAGAATAATTCCCATTGCCAACTGGCCTCCATGAATTGTCTTTTGTTTCTCCTTTGTATGATGAACTGTCACACTTGAAGACATCTTTTACTCTATGGTTGTTTAACCTCTACAAAAGTGTCTACAGTCCTAAGAATCCATACTCTGAATTCTTCAGATAAAGAATGACTGTAGAGCTTTGTTTTTAGAAATATTAGTGTAGGATCTGGCACCAAACAGAGTTAAAAATGCTTGTCAACTTGTTTTGTACTTCAAACCACTATAAATTTTAGAAGACTTGCCTATCTCAGGGCTCAACCCCCAGTGCTCTTTCCACCTGCTAAGTAATTGTGTTATAATTTAGGTATCATCTTTAACATTATTGATGGAAGTGTTCTTTCAAAGTGAAACTTCATGAATATTTAGCATGGCTGACATTGTAATGGAAATTAACTCTTGAGTCTTGTCATTGACTTACCAGGATTCACTTTAGGGTATTCTTTTAAGTAAATATTTCTACATTAGCATAGTAATAGAATATTTGTATTGATCTCTGTATTAAAGGTTTCTTAAATTTTTATTTATTGATTGATTCGCTCACTCATTCATTCATTCATTCATTCAGTGCTAGGGATACAACATAGGCCCTCATGCATGCTAGGCAAATACTCTTCCATTGAGCTATATCCAAAGCCCTACATTTTTTAATTAAAATTTTTTTGGCTGGATTTAAAGCCAAAGCACATATAGCCAAGCAATGCTAGTTATTGTGCATTCCCATCTTCTATCTTCCTCTTTATATTTGTTGATGAATTGAACCTACATCTGACATTGAGCACGTATATGCCCACACTTTTGAAGCTGGCTGGACAATAATGCCTCCAAACATTTTTCCAATCTGTGCCATGAACCACCACAGTAAAAGTTAGTGATAATAATTAATTGCCCATAAACACCTGTATAATGAGTCATCTTCTGGAGTCTTAATATAGCACTGTTTAACCATGAGGAATCACTCCTCATGGAGAGACTAACTTGATCTGAATGCAGTGCTTATTGAATTCTGTGTAATCAAGGAAACAAACTGTGGTCTATGACATCTATGTCTATGTTAAAGCAAATCAGAACCCCAGTTAGAACTGCAATCATCAAGAGTCAAACAACAATAAATGCCAATGAGGATATGGGGAAATAGGAACTTTTCTACATTGTTGTTGAGATTGCAGCTGCTATGGAGATCAGTGTGGAGATTCCTCAGAAAACGGGAATGGATCTACCATATGAACCAGCTCTACCATTCCTGGGTATCCTTCCAAAGGGACTGAAATCATAATATTATAGTGATACATGCAAATTCATGCTTATAGCAGCACAATTCATAATAGCCAAATTACGGAACCAACCCAGGTATCTATCAACAGATGAATGGATTACAAAATTACGGGGTATACACACAATGGAACTCTACTCAGCAATAACAAAGAACAAAATTATGTCATTTGAAGGAAAATGGATGGACCTGGAGAACATTATGTTAAGTGAGATTAGCCAGTCACAGAAGGTGAAGAGTCATATGTTTTATCTCATATGATGAAGCTAGTGAGGAATTGGGATATAAGAGGGACTTTAGATAATGAAGGAGAAACTGCAGTGGATCCAGGGAGGTGGTCTTGGGGAGGGTGTGGAGGGGAGAGGGAGAATTAATGAAGGAAACACTTTCTGATATTATGTACATATGTGAGAATACCAATGCCAATATAATATCTTGTATGGGGAAGAGGAGAGTGGGGAGGGAGTGGGGGAAAACTCACCAAGTGCTGTGTAAATGTATGTCATTATCACTATGAACTACATTATGATGTGAGACTATAATGCACAAATTAAAGTATAAAAATAAAAATAGAATAAAACAATAGTAACAACAAGAAATTGGAAGAAAGCTGGTATTAATCAAGTCTCCTAGGTGCTTATTGGCTAATTTTTGGTCAAGGATCCTATCCTCCCACAAATCCCATATTTTGTGATAATCAAATTTCAAAGGGATGTCTCCCAGGTACATAAGAAAGTTAACCATGTTGGAAAAGATTTACATCTCAAAGGAGCATAGGATTAAAAGGACTTACAATTGCTTTCAAGTTTTTTTTTAAAGTATATGCTCTAAGAAAATAATTTGGGAGAAGCCTGTTTCAGCTAGTCCAAGCTGAGTGGAAGGTTGAGGCTATCTTGGCCACCTTCATCATTGTTCCAGTCCATTATGGGCTTCTTCCTGATTAAACCAGCTATAGATATGGCAACGGAGAAGTGAGAGAAGATACACTGTGTTCAGAAGGTAAAAGAGGAATAAGGCAATTTGAGACACTACCAATGTCACCAAGTTCAAGGTTTCAAATTTCATGAAGACTCAGATAACAGAGGAAAGAAATGACTAGTCTTATAAAAATGGGCATCTCCTTTTTTGTTTTTGTTAGTGGTAAATGAACTCAGGGGCATTGTACGTTTGAGCTATACCTCAAGCTCTTTTTTATTTTTATTTTAAAACAAAGTTGCTGACAATCTTGCTAAATTGCTGAGGCTGACCTCAAACCTGTGATTCTTCTGAGACTCCCACACACTGGGATTATAGTTGTGTGTGATCACACCCAGCTATGAGTATCCCTTTTTAATGATAAAGATATACCTTCAAGTAGATAGCTCCATCAGGAGCTATGCAGAAAGTATATGCAGAAAGTAATTTAGACTCTACCAAGACAGGATTTCCCTCAGAATTTAGTGTGCCTGATATGTCCTTATAACAAATTACTTATCATTTCTGAATGAGCATATTATAGAAATTAATGGTTCAGTTTCATTATATAGAAAATAGAGATAACAACAATCCCTCCACCTCAAATACATGGATTGAATAATCACCTCAACTAATAATCATTTATTGAATACCTATCATGTGTAATTACTAAGCTAAGTGCTATTGTTCAGAGAGTGAAGATGAACAAGAAATATTAATTCTCACATATTTGGTTAGTCACTTGGTATGTGACATATGCCACTAATGAAATCAGGGGAAGGAGAAGAGAAGCCATCTCTATGCTGATTATAAAAGAAGTCATGGAGGAGATCATATTTACTTCAGACTTTAAGGAAATAATTCAAGGAGAACATGTGCAAAGGCCAATAATCATGGAACTCATAAGTTTAAGCAACACTAATAGAAAGTTTCCTAAGCCATAGCATGGGGTTTTCTTAGTTTGATATTACAGATTACCAGAGACTGAATGGCTTAAACAACAGAAATTAATTTCTCACAGTTTTTAAGGCTGGGTAGTCAAAGATCAAGGTGCCGATAGATTCAATGTCTAGTGAGGCCCTCTTCTTGGTTTACACATAGTTGTTTGCTTGTCCCCTTTTTGTGTCCGCATGTGGTGGAGAGTAGAGAGAGAGGAAATGTCCTCACACCCTCCTGTCTCTTTTTACAAGTACACTAATTCCATTGTGGGGGCTTGATCTGGTTGCCCCCCAACTGTTCCATCTCTGAACACCATTACCTTGGAGATTTAAGCATCAATTCATGACTTTTGAGGAACAAAAATATTCAGTTCATAGCAGGTGTACATAGAAGTGATGGAGGGGACAAAACTTCACAAACAGGTGGATCAAAAATGTTAAAATTTTGTCATGTCAAGGTAAGTGGGTTGCTTTCCAAGTAGCAGGGATTCACTGAAGATTTCTGAGCATTGGTGTTGATTTAGTCAACAACATATGTTAAGAAGTGTTTATCTGTTTAAAGTATGGAAACTGGATTACCAGGACATGATGTCTGCTGGTGGCAGTGAAAATTTAAGGATAAAATGGACTTAAATTATGTAAATGTGGGTGCCATCTTGGCCAGGCCATGCTGGCTGGTGGCTGCCAACACTGAGGCTCCCAGAGACCTATAGCAAAGAAGCAGTAGATTCTTGTGAAGCCAGCAACTACAGACCATCATCAAAAGCAGTTGACTCTTCTTTCCATGCTCAACAGAGACCCGACTACACAGTCAGTCCAGCTAGATCCTGAAGCTGCAATTGAATTAATCTCTACCTACAGGGACCCAGAGCAGCACTCATCATGACTGTGATTTAACAAGCCATCCTAAGGGGAAATCACCTGTGTGGCCATAGGGACTTGTGTGGCAAAGAATAGACTCACTGGGACTGGGACTTTGCAAATCATACCTGCAGAGGTGGGGGTGGGGACTACTGTCAGACACAGAAGTAATATGAATTAGCAGACATCCCTAGGAACTTTTGGGCAGGAAAGCATTACAGTCACAGTTCACCAAGCCCTTGCAGTGTTTCCAGGGATCACCACAGCACAGCCAGACCTAGTTTCTCAGGGGGGAAATAACTCTGCCTACAGAGTTGTAGGCTCAGAAAGCAATAAACTCACACCTGACCATGTTTGGGCACTACGAACACCAACACCAGAGGCCAACAAGGGCTCACATGATTGCAGCTGCCCAGAGCAGCAGTGATGTCCTTGGGGCTAAATAACTGAGCTACACAAGCCCTAGGCTGTACAATCTTTCTCCGTCAGAGCTTGGGCACTGGAAGCCATGAGGCCAGGGGCCCGGCAGGGTTTCACTTGATCACAGCCACAGGTTGGGCATTCAATACTCTTTCCACCAGCAGAGTTTGTGCCTGGCATGCATGTATGCCAGTGACCAACAGTGCTCCACATGATCATAACAAGAAGATCAGGGGTGGTGTCCCAGGGGTCATCAAAGCTCAGTAAGCTGAGCCACAACCTGGAACATAGAAATCACTAGCCTTGCTGAGATTAAGCCCACTGGCAACAGAAACTGGAGGATAGTGCTCTGCAGTTTCATGGACTCACAATCAGCAGGGTAGCAGTGATGTCTGTGGGGCATTAAATCCCAACCAGCAGACTGAGACTGCAGACTCTGAACCGAACATCATAGTCTCTGGCCCTACAGAGTTTGGTCATGGAGAACACGGCAGCCTGCAGCCAATTAGAGGCTCCTATTTCTCTGCACCAAGAACTATATCCAGTTAAAGAGTCTATGGGGGACAAGCTTAAAAGATTGGTTATATGAAACAACTTGGAAGATGCAAATATATACCTCAGCTTAGACCTTATTATAAAGGGATGACAAATAGACACAGGATCCACATGTAAAGAGGAAGAAGGTGGCAAGACAACAGAAATGCAAACCCAAGAATTCTGAAAATATGAGAATGAAGAACAGAGAGGAAACAATAAACTCTCACAACTCAACAACAAGGGAGAACACCAATACTGATCTTCAGGAAAGGCCACAAGAATAATTCCCAGTTTTGATCTTCAATATGATGAAAGGCCTCAAAGAAAATGTACAGGAAATGAAGGAGGAAATTGAGGCCCTAAGAAAGAACCACAAAGAAGCTTTGAGAAAACTGAAGCAGTAAATAAATTAATTAAAGACTACAAAGAAACCACTTCTGGCAGGCAAGACCACATGGAAAACAGAGTACTGCTCTTGGAAGATAGTTCATTCAAAAATGAAAACACAGTCAACAATACAGAGAAGATAATACAACACAACCTGAACATGCAAGAAATATGGTACAATATGAAATGTCCTAATTTACAGATAAAAGGCAATAAAGAAGGTCTAGAAGCACAAACCAAGGGTATCAGAAACCTCTTCAAAGAAATAATTTCAGAGAATATACCAAATATAGAAAAAGACTTGGATATCCACATACAGGAGACATTCAGAACACCATTAAAACAAGATCAAAGAAGGACTTACCACTTCACATAATAATCAAAATAATAAGATTGACAAACCCCTAGCCAACCTAACCAAAAGAAAGAGAGAATCAACCCAAGCTATTAAAATCAGAAATGAAAAAGGAGACATCACCACAGACAGTGGGGAAATCCAGTGGATCATCTGAACCTATTTTGAAAATTTATATTCCAATAAACTGGAAAACCTAGAAGAAATCAACAGATTTCTAGGTACATACAACCTACCTAAATTGAACCAAGAAGATATAGAAAACCTAAAGCAACCAATAGCAAGCAAAGAGAAACAGCAATAAAAAACCTGCCATCAAAGAAAAGCCCAGGTCCAGGTGGATTTCCACCTGAATTCTACAAACCCTTTACAGAAGAACTAAATCAAATACTTCACAAGTTTTTCTGTGAAATTTGAAGAGATGGAATTCTTCCAAACTCCTTCTATGAGGCCAGATAAAGATCCCTCAAGAAAAGAAAATTATAGACCAATATCATTGTTGAACATAGATAACAACTCTAAACAAAATACTAGTCATGCAAATTCAAAGCCACATCAAGAAAATTGTATACCATGACCAAGTTGGTTTCATCCCAGGAAAACAAAACTAGTTCAGCACACGCAAATCAATACATGTTATTCACCACATAAGTAGACCTAAGGACAAAAATCACATGATCATCTCAATAGACGCTATAAAAGCATTTGTCAAAATCCAACACCCATTCATGTTAAAAACATTGCAGAAAATTAGAATAGAAGGAATGTACCTCAACATCATTAAGGAAATATACAATAAACCCAAATCCAACATCATATTGAATGGGGAAAAACTTCAGAAATTCCCTTTAAATTCAAGAACAATACAAGAATGCCCACTATCACCACTCCTTTTCAATATTGTCCTCGAGACTCTTGTAAGAGCAATAAGACAAGAGAAGGATATTAAAGGAATTCAAATAGGAAAAGAAGAATTAAATTTATCTTTATTTGCAGATGACATGATCCTATATCTAAAAGACCCAAACACTCAACGAAAAGACTGCTAGAGCTGATTAACTAATTCAGCAAAGTAGTGGGATTAAAATCAACCTAAAAAGATCAGTAGCTTTTCTATATGCCAACCATGATTCAACTGAGAAAGAAATCCAGAAAACAATTTCATTCACAATAAACTCAAAACCAAAAATTATACCAAGGAATAAATCTAACCATGGAGGTAAAAGACCTCTACAATGAAAATTATGTAACACTAAAGAAAGAAATTGAAGAAGATCTTAGAAGATGGAAAGAATTCCCTTGCTTTTTGATAGCAGAATAAATATTATCCAAATGGCCATTCTAGCAAAAGTGATCTACAGAGTCAATGTAATCCCTATCAAAATACCATTGTCATTCTTTAAACACCTAGAAAAATCAGTCATAAATTTCATATGGAGAAACAATAGACCAAGACCAAAGCAATTCTCAGCAATAAGAACCATGCAAGAGACATCACAATTCCTGACTTCAAATTATACTACAGAGCTATAGTAATAAAAAACAGCATGGTTTTGGCACAAAAATAGACACATAGACCAATGGAAAAGAATAGAAGATACAGAAACAAATCCACACACTTATAGACAATTGATTTTTGACAAAGGTGCCAGACACACACATTGGAGAAAAGACAGCCTTTTCAACAAATGCTGTTCGGAAAACTGGTTATCCATTTGTAGAAAAATGGAGCTAAATCCTGACCTCTCACCCTGCACAAGACTCAACTCAAGATGAATCAAAGACCTGAAAGTTAGACCAGAGACTTTGAAGCTACTAGAGGAGGGCATAGATCCAACACTCCAACATATAGGCATAGGTAGAAACTTCCTCAACAAGACCCCAAAGTTCAGGAAATTAAAACAAGAATTTTTTAATTCCTTAAAAAATTAAGTGGGATGGCATTAAAAAAAGTTTCTGCTCATCAAAGAAAACCATCAAGAGTCTAAAGAGAAAGCCTACAGAATGGGAGAATATTTTTGCCAGCTATCCCTCTGATAGAGGACTAATATCTAAAATATACAAAGAACTTAAAAGTCCACACTAAAAATATAATAACCCAATTAAGAAATGGGCAATTGAATAGTCACTTCACAAAAGAAAACATACAAATGGCCAATAAATACATGAAAAAAATGTTCAACATCATTCACAATCAGGGAGTTGCAAATCAAAACTACACTGAAGTAAAAAAATAATACATGTTGGTGAGGATGTGGGGAAATTGGAACACTTCTACACTGTTGGTGGGATTGTAAACTAGTTCAGCTGCTATGGAGATTAGTGTGGAGATCCCTCAGAAAACTGGGAAAACTAGGAATGGATCCACCATATGATCCAGCTATACTGCTCCTGGGCATCTTTCCAAAGGGGCCAAAATCAAAGAACTACAGTAATATATACATATCCATATTCATAGCAGCACAATTCACAATAGCCAACCTAGGTGTCCACCAACAGATGAATGGATTACAAAATTATGGGAAATACACACAATGGAATTCTACTCAGCAATAAAGAAGAACAAACATATCATTTGCAAGAAAATGGAAGGACCTGGAGAACATTATGTTAAGTGGGATTAGGCAGTCACAGAAAGTGAAGGGTCATGTTTTCTCTAATATGTGCAAGCTAAGGAGTAATTGGGATACAAGAAGGACTCCAGATAATGGAGGAGAAACCTCAGTGGAGCCAGTGAGGTGGTCTAAGGGAAGGTTAGAGTGAGGTTCATTAATAGAATTACTACCATCGACTGTGTGTACATATGTGAAAATACCAATGTCAATCTCAGTACTTTGTATTGGGAAGGGGGAGATGAGGAGATGGGGAGTCCACCAATTGCTGTGTGCATTTATGTCATGGTCGACATGATTTACATTATGATGTGAGACTATCATGCACCAATAAAAGCATACAAAAATTATGTAAATGCTGGAATCCTCAAGACAATAATCAGGCAGAAATGCTAGTTTGTGCTGCAGATGTTAAACTATAACTTGTTATAATTATTATTATTAAAAGTTCTCATTAAATAAAACTGCTATTAATAGTGGACATAATTAGAACTTTGCATAGCAGTATTTCTATACCTTCAATCAGATAATTTTATTATATTCCTTTGAATTGCATGTGTTTTATGTTCAAAGCAGATATTGATTCTTTTGGTATTCATATTTTTGGAAAGCATGAAAACTAAAATATTATTCCCAAGAATATTCTTATTAAATCATGAAACAAATCCATATTTCAAATTTGATCCTTCCATATATTGAGAACTTCTACAACTTGATTTTTTAACCTTAAATATCCATTTAATACTGTTGGCTTTAAGTCTTATATTATGAAATTATTTTATGCCTTGAACAAAAAAGAAAAGTAAAAATTTGAAAAATGTGAATTTTAAGAAGAAAAATGATACTTTGAAGATAAATGTCATGTGCCCTTCTTAGTTCACCATATACAAACATAAATATAGATATGTTATTGCTCTCTCTATATGTTTACATAAAATACCTCCAATATTCTAGGTAAGAGAAAATTTCAAGGGAACATATGAGATGAGCAGACAAGATGTACCAAAATATATATTAATTTACAACAAACATGAAAAGTGATCTTCTGAAGAATAGTCAGGATCTATTTGAACCGGACTCATGAATGACAATGATGAATCTCTCTACTTTAGAGAATCTAATCAAGTCATTATGCTGCTTGAGCTTTGGCTATTTAAAATTAATAATTTCATTCCAAAATTATAAAATCAATCTAATGTAAAATTCAATTTTTTAGCTATTAGAAGCTTTCAACAGAGTTATATTTAATTAGGATACATGTATTTTTTCTATATAGCATACTGGCTAACAGCTTAAAGAGATCTGAAGTAGCTATACAAATTATTTTACCAAATAAACAGTAATCCACTGAAAGTCAAAAATAAGCAAAAAGGGGCAATGAGATAAATTGGAAAAGAGGCCACACACACACACACACACACACACACACACACACAGAGAGTATTTTTTATCTTCAACATTTTAAAATTTCCTTAATTTTCTTGAAAAAAATGGAGTCCTCTTGCTAAGTAACCTCAAAGTTATACCAATTGGAAATTATATATTTCTGATTTTTTATTTATGTATAGAGGCTTCCATTTAAAATGCTTACCTCTCAATAATGATTGCTATTGTTCTTATTTTAGTAACTTACAAAGAAAGTACAGTTATGCATCACATGGCAACTGGGGTATATTCTGATATATGCATTGCTAGGCCATTTTGCCATTGTGTGAACATCATACTTGCATCATACTTACACAAACCTACATGGTATAGATCAGTCACTTGATGTGGCCTCTCTACACAATCAAGGTATATAGTAAATATGAGACATATGAGGCTACTGCCAAAGTAACATGGCATAATGTTTTCTTAATATGGAGGAGTACACTAACATAATGATTAAAAGTATTGTATAGCAAATACATAAACCAATGATGTAGTTATTCATTATCAAGTATTATGTACTGCACATGATTATATGTGCTATATTTTTATACAACTGGCATCACAGGTTTGCTTGCACCGGTGTGCTATGCTTTGCTCACATGTTTGTACTGACACAGGTACAAATCACTAAGCAATAGGAAGTCTTCAGTTCCATTATGATCTATGGGACCATTATTGGTCTTATATGCAGTTCTGTCATTGACCAAAATGTCATTATGTGACACATGACTGCAATTATAAATTACATAATTTCAAATACAGATGGAAGCCCAGGCTTTTAAACTTTAAATGTAGTTCAACTTTTATTTAGAGTAAATGACAAAAATCTCATCTTCAGTTTAAATAACTCAACATAATCAAATAGCTGAAAAAGGTACCTGGAGTAAATATTGGAATACTGAAAAAATAGTAAGTTCTAATCTTCATCCTAACAAAAACAAACTAGGAGTTAACAATCAATCCATTTTCCACCTGATTTTCCTTCTGTGAAGGAAAGAGAAGGAAGCTATGAATGTGACTATAAATATGAGGTGAGATGGTACATTTTAAGTATTTGAAAACACAAAAAGTAGCATGTAAATATAAGAATATCATTATTATGGCAATATAATAGACTATTGAGCTGAACAAATATAGAGAGATGAAAGAGTTTGTCCCTGGTTAAAAACTAATCACATTATTTTGTGAGATGCAGAAGGCATTTTCTTGCTGTCCCCTGAGAGGTGGAGAGGAGGTCATCTGGTGGGCCCTCCTAGCAGTTCACAATCCATCTCACATTTTTTTAATCAACTATGGTCATTAAAAAGGCCACCTGTCCTCTTTTAGGTGTTGCTTAAAATGAAAAATGCTATCCTGGATGACTATTTTCTGATTAATCTGAATATTTACTGCTCTATTTCTTACATTTTCATCAATTCCTCACAAGTATATAAAGTCAAGAGATGCTCATAAAAGTATTATGTTCAGAAAAGATATCAAGGGGGAATTCAGAGAAACAGAATATATGTGTGTTGGGGGGGGATAGATATAGAGATATATAGAAAGGAGAAGAAGTAAGTATCCTAGAGCAGCAACATTTTCAAATGCATTTCTTCTGGTAAGTCATGGTTTAAATTTTTTTTCTTTGAAGAATGGCAAGTAACACTTTAACTTTATGGACTTTATAATGACTGGATTCCTTAAAATTCTTTAGTTGATCTACTTATCACCAGATAAAGTTCTGTGTCTGTATGAGCTATTTTTCTTTGTTCTACAGTACAGTCATACACTAAGCAGGGTCAGCTACAGGAGTATGTGTTATGAGTCCTGGTGGGACTCGGGTGGGGCTACAATGGAATAAGCAGTCACATAAACAGCTAAATAGTATGTAATTTTAGGGTGTGTGCTTTCTCTCCTACCTTCCCTCCCTTCTCAGTTCCCTTTCACCTTCTTGGCTTACTAATGCTCCCAATTTGATTCTTTTAATTTTTGTAAATCTTTTTGGGATGCAAAAGAATTCACTTAGGACACAAAAGTAGTGCTTCAAATTAAAATACCCCTGAGAAAGTTCACAAAAATATCATTCTAACACTTGTTTACATAACCACTAATAAATTCTTTCTCAAAGTGTGATATCAGACAGGAGTCAGAGTCATGAGATTATTAGTTAACCTCATAGAGAATGGATAGAACAATGTAAATAAGAGAATGGTATTGGTTTTTACGTCAAAGATGGACTTAGTAGACTTCTCATGTTATGCAAGAAATCACTCTACTTAGGAATTAATGTGGTTGGATCAAGTAAAATAATTTCCAATACAGCAACAGAAACTCCCAGGGAATGTGCTTGTAATGGTGGATCAATCATGCCATATTGGTTGAGAGCATAACATGGAGCTCAGAGCCAAATAGTCCTGCCATTGCAAACTCTCAATCCTCAACCTTCAAATCCAATGGATTAAAAGTTTTCCTTAGGTTGCATAGAGTACTTTCAATTTATTTCATGAAGGAATCAGAGCTGTAGAAAAGACAACTCAAATCACCAGTAGAGGACTCAAAGGCACCGGAAGAGAAGGTCCTCTAAGGACATTTGGTATGAAAAGACCTGGACCAGATCTTACTCACAATAACCAATTACTGTCTACACTGCACTCTCTTCTAGCAGACAGTATCAACAATACAGTTACTGCAGGGTTCAATTGTTTGGGCAGACACTGGGATGTGTACTGGGTGCTGATCACGATTGGCATGTGAATGGAATATTCTTCTCACATGTGACTAAAGAACAACTTTAAATTCAAGATGTGGAGGACCACAGAAATAAATCAAAACCAAACAAAAAATTCCATCATTGTTAACATTTTCATAGCTGAACCATGTCTATTCTTTTTGTGTCAACTGTAATGGCAGCCAATTAGAAGAAAATTCAGCTGCCCTATTGTATCCAAGCAGTAATTGCATGAGCCCTATGGTGAAAGTTTAGCTAAAAAGCTTCTGCAGGTTGAAAATTTTATTTTGCTAATGGTAAGATCACAAGATGAAATTGAAAAATGAATTCCATGTATTCTGTGGTTAAATTAATATAACCATTTGAAACTGTAATTCTACCTGTGGAAAAAAAACAGGCCCTTTTCATTCACATCTTATGATGTTTTGCCAATTTTTCATTAAAATCCACATTATTCTATATGTAAAGAACAGACTTTAGAGTAATATACAGACTGCCAACTGAACCTCAAAAAGGGAATGATTAAACTAGATCCCAAAGAATTAATCATCTCTGCTTATAATAAACCATATCTATCATTTTTGGTTTGTACTGACATTCTCTGAACCACATCAGAAAGTTCACCTGACAGAAAATAAGTACTAGTTCTCATTAAATTGGTTTTAAAAAAAGATTTGGGGAATGAAAATGTGTGTTCTTTACCTTAAGTCCTTTAGATTCCACTCCTTATTCTTCCTTTTAATTCACATAGAAAAAATGCCTTACCCTAAAATATGATTCCATTTGACACATAGGTAGCATTGTTATTGGAAAGGTACTTTGGCCTGATTTAAAGGTAAAAAGAAGTTAAAATTAAATATATATTCTCAAATTGGGTAGTGTCAAAATAAAACCATTCTGTTCTTGGGCCTCAAAGTCCTCATCTGAAAAATGGGAAAAATAACACCAAAATTGTTTGGGGAAGTAAATGGCATAAATTTCAAAATATATTTTAAAGTTAAATATTCAATCTAAGTGTTGATGAAAACAGTATTTCATCACTGTTTCATCACTTCATAAACACAGTATTTTTGTAATGAAAAAAGGACTGAGAAATTAATCATATTTTCCATTTTATAGTTAGAACATGCTTCATGCTGCGTTTACTAGATAGCTATAATCAATAATGAAAAATGTACAGGTTCTGTGTTTATGTATTTATAAGAAAGAACTTATTAAATAATTTACATGACACAACTATATTCTAAAAAAGGAACTTTGTCATGTTGCTCATGTTTTAATTAGACTAAGGATGGAAACCTTAATACAGCAATCATTAAGTTTGCCAAAGGCATGTGAGATGACCTGACATTGGAATTTCCCCAGAAGGATGTCCAGGCTACTTATGTCTTTAGACGTAAGGAACTTGGATCTCATTGTCAAGGTTCTACTGTGCCAAGCTGAGCATTTATTCATATCAGAAAGAAGGGAGATGTTGCTTCGAATTCAATGATCCAGTCTTGTGAAGAGTTTGATAAGTCCATGAAGAAAGGCTCTCAGAATAGTGACATAGAAGCTGAGGGAACTACCAAGTGATATCCATAAACAGAGATCAAAGGCAGGAGAACTCATAAAAATAAAATAAAAAACAGAAAGCACCAGGCACGCAGAGCCACAGGCTCAGAAAGGAGTGGAGAGTCTAGCAGTTGAGAGTAAGAGCATGAAGCAGGAGGTAGGTGTAATTGGAAACAGGAAAAAAGAAGTAGTGAAAGTGAAGATAGAAAGTCATCATTAATGTGTCGTAGAATATGGAATTAATGATTCCTGATGCTGAAGAGACAAAGAAGTTAAAAAACAAACTGGAAAAAAATAAACTGGAACATATTGTAAATCATGTCCAATTAAACTTGATTATATGGCATCTGAGCCAGCATTTTGTTTTTCATTGCTGTTTTTCCTTCCTCTTCACATATTAGGTAATAATCACCATAGATTGAAGCAATGTCTCCCTTCTTTCCAATTTGAAAACATGCTCAGCTTGGAACATCAGAACCTTGACAATGAGATCCAAGTTCCTTGCCTCTAAAGACATAAGTGGTCCAGACATCCTCTGCTTTTGCAAGACTCTTATTTATCTTCTTTCAATTAAATTTAAAAATATAATGATTGCAACTTCAAATATCTAATTCAAATATCTAATATCTTTAACCTCAAAATATGTAACAAATTCTGGGTTGACCCTTCAGGTTATGGCCTTTGCCCTTATTTTCCTTATTCTCCTATAATATGAAATCAGACCATGACACTTCAAAGACTGGCAGAAACAACTCAGAAGAACTGAGACTTTAAACCCACTTTCTTGTACCATAAAATTGACAGTAATTCAGAATCAATATTTTCAGAGGATTAAAATGTGGACCAAGGTTGAGGAACATGTCTTATACTTATTGGCCATTGTATTACTTAAATGCTCAAACACACCCTCATACCACAGACAGGTAAAAACACATACACACACACACACACACACACACACACACACACACACACAATTTTTCCTCACTTACAACCACAAAAAAGCAAATTTTGTTCATTTATCATCTGTCAAATGAAGCAGCATGAGAAATCTAAGTGTTTTGTTCACAAAGTCCTAGAGTAAGCCAGGAGAGTAGAACTAAAAGTCAGGTGTCCCAACTCATAGTCCATTCCACCCTGTGTGGTGCCTCACTCCTCAGTATTATACAATACAACTATGAGGGTTTTGGAAGGATTTCAAAGGTTAACTGGTGCCAGAAGTGAGAAGACACTAAGAAAAACAGAAGGTGTTAGAATACAGTTCCATGAGGAGAGAGATAAAAGGTTATGGTCTCAGAAATTCCTATTCCTCTACTGCTTGTACAACACCTATTGCGCTGTGGGTACATTCTTTAACAGATTAACTACCTAAATCTCATGGGTTGTGGCCTTAATCCCAAGAAAGTCAACATTAGGCCTTAGAATCTTTTCCTAATTCTCTCCCAGTGCTTGCCTCCCAAGGGCAGGAAGAGAAAAGGATTTATTAATAAAAAGAGAATTAAGTGTTCTTTTCACAAATATGTGACTGTGTAGATATAGAATACCACCCAGGAATCACAAATAACTACTGTTAACTGATTATGAGAAACCTTAGGAATCAAAATAAAATGATAATCTATCATCACAGAACAATATCACAGAATAGTTTTAAAAAATAGACACCAAGCATGAATATTTTATTACTTTTGAAATAACCATATAGATCTTTAGCAGATGAATTCTATTGTGACAATTTTACTGTCTTTGCAAATACATGAATGGAGAAAAGAGTTAATTTATTTTTGTGGAATATTGATCAACTTTCATAGATTGTTCCATGAACATTTACATTCCAAAAATGCCGGATATTTCTGAAAATTTCCACCAACTCAATCTGTGGTGCGGTGAACCTTCCTTGGACCATGCTAGTTTGACATGGTTTGTCCAGGATAGATTGTTTGCTCTCTATATCTGCTATAGAGTTGTTAATTTAGACCCTCCCTCATCATCAGCTTGGAGATTCTCTTCATCTCCTTGGTATTGGATTTTGGGGCTTTTTCTTTCTTGATTACCCCTTTACTTTTTAGCTCAACTGGCTTCCTAAAGAAAAAACTCATAAAAGGTAATTTGGATGATCTTTTATGTCTGATAATATATTTATTCTACCTTACACTATTGATATTGGTTACCATAAGCTATGTATGTTAAACAGCTACATTACACAAGCGTGTATTTAGATGTGGGTACTCTGACCTGATTCTAATTTTCTCTTTCCTATCCCTTTGCTCTTAACCAGTACTTTCTGGGAGACTCAAACTTATTTTTCACAGTTTCTGTTGAGTTTACCATATTTGTTATCTTATTTCTGTTACATACAACTTTCATATTTTCTCTTGTTAATACTCCTTGGTAGTAGCATAGCAACCTATTCTTGCTTCATGGATATATTTTCTCTTCTCTATCTGATGATATTAATAATTTCTTCCAATTCCCCTCATAAATATAATATTAGTATTTCTTTTTTAAACTATATATTATTATTATTGTTTGCTTTAGTGCCTAACTTTAACCTAGAGACCTTTCTCTGTGCTCCTTGGCTGACAGCTAATAGTTAAGAAAGGGAGTTGAAAAATTAACTTGAAACCAGGAGATACCCATGAGGTTTATCACTGCATATTTTGAGAGCTGATTGAGCTTTTACACTGAAAACAGATCACTATACATATCTTTAGGTCCTTTTTCTTGGACTTATCTGATCCCAGTGCATTATAATAATGATAATAATAATAGCAAACATTTACCTAGTGCATATTATATGTCAGAGTTCCAAGTAGTTGTAAGGTAATATTTTTTGAGTAATTACATTCTCTATTATAAAAAATAATCCCCAAAACATCAGACTTTACTAGAGGCCATACTTCTAAACTGAAGCCAGAGGCAATCCCACTACATATCTGAAAGCTAAACTCCCTTTGAATGAGAAAATAATGCCATAACACCCTGAATTTTATTCATAGCCTTCATGTGCAAAAGGCAAATCTTCATTTTAAGGAAACAGGGAACTATTTCCTAGAACTATGAACATATCAACCAACTAAAGAAAACAAATGATGATAAAAAAAGAAACCATACAGAAGGGAAATTCACTTCCTGTTCTGCTATGATAGGTATTCAAAGAGTGCTTCAAATTAAATACATTTAATTATCCTTCTAGCCAGGATTTGTTCTAAGATCTTGTGACAGTCCCACATGAAGCCAGTTTACCTAAAGTGAGTCGAAAGAAGAGTATACCATGACCTACAAGGACCAGGCTGCTTAGAGCAAGGAATCATTTCCTTTTATTTTCATATTCTTCTCAGGTGCATTTCATAGTTCCTAAAGGTCCAAGAACAAAGAATTCTTTTGAGGGATAAAGTAGGAGGGGAAAAATAAAGGGAAGCTTATATCCATAATTGAAGTAAATCTCTTTCATGTAAACTTCAGCTTCCAGACAAATTCAAATCAATATTCTCAAGTCTGAACCTATGGGTTCTGTGACCCAGGATAAGGGTGCTCAGGCATTGCAGCTCAAGACATCTAAGAGCATGACAAAGGACAGGTAAATCGGGGAGTAGTGGCTTCAGAGGTAAGGCAATATTTTATTTAATCCCCACTACTAGAAAAGTGCTATTTTTATTCTAGTGTAATAGATGAGGACAGTAAAATAAAATTAAGTAACTTACCCAAGGTCACTTAACTAACTAGTGGCCCCAGAAGGCAACCTGGCTCCTGGGTTAGCTATATCATATTGCATCTTAAGAAGGTATAAGCACAGGTTACATTGTTGAAAACGATTTGGATTTCAACACTCAGTGTGTAGACAGATTTTCATTTAATCCCCTATTTCTCATAAAGTATCCCTGTCATCACATGGTTGGTGTTTCTTCTTGTATGCACCTTGTTCATAAACTTTATGCCATTTTTTTTTACCCTTTCTAAAGAATGTGGTACGTGCATACCCAAGTTCTTTACAGCACAATTCACAATAGCCAAGTATGGAACCAACCTATGTGTTCATCCACAGATGAATGGATCAAGAAAATGGGGTATATACACACAATGGAGTTTTACTCAGCCATAAAAAAGAACAAAATTTCATCATTTGCAGGAAAATGTATGGAAATAGAGAATACTATGCTAAGTGAGATCACCTAGTCTCAGAGAGTAAAGGGTCATATGTTTTCTCTCATATGAGAAAGCTAGAGTGAAAATAGGAAACAAGTGACTGCAATTAAATGAGGAGAGAGACTAGTAGAAGGAGATTTGGGGAGGGAGGTGGGGAGGGGAAGTAGGAGTACTGAGGAAGGAAGCAGTTCAAATAATGCTATGTCCATATATGAAGATATCACTACCAGTACCATTAACATGTACAAGGAGGGGGGAAAGGGGATGCAGAAGGAAATATATCAAGTGATGTGTGCCTACGTGAATGTATCACTTTGAATCTCACTATGGTATATAATTACATTGCACCAATAAAGAAGAGAGAGAGAGAGAGAGGGAGAGAGAGAGAGAGAGAGAGAGAGAGAGAGAGAGAACCTTGCAGTTCCTGCCAGGTATTATGCATACATTCAGTGGTTTCAGTTGGGGAAGTTTATCACAGGGGCATTTGAAGATATCTGGAGCCATGTTGGTTGTCATAACAGGGGGAAGGAGGGGGCACTACTGCTATCTAGTAAGTAGAGGCCAGAGATGTTGCTGAACATTCTACAATGCACAGAAGAGTCTCTACAGGAAGGAAGTGTGTTGCTCAAAATGTCAATAGCATCAAGGTTGAGACACTCTGAAATAGTCTTATGAAAATAATTACCAATTGAAATTATAAAGACCTGATCTTGTACCAGCCCTGCTCAGTTCCTTTGGTGTTCATTTCTTGGTTCCCTTTGATTTTAGTAAAAAGAGGACCTCAAATGCATTGCCATTAGCCTAGTACTTTCTCTATAGGATGTTTTGGTTCTAGGGGGGAAAACTGTTTATTTTACTCTTTGTTGTCTGCATGTCTCAGAATGGAGTAGAAGACTGCTCTCCTGTAGCTAGAGATTAACTAGAGCAGCAGCAGCAAAGATCCACAAAGACAACCTAAGATAAACTGTCCCAACCTAGAAAACACCTGCCAGGAAGTATGGTGAAGAATGACTACTGTCAGAACACTTCTGTGCACACGTAGAGGAGGTAGCTTATTCCCCCAAAGAAAGCTTGCTCTTCATGGGAGTATGGGTGCCCACATTATCTTTTGTGAATTAAAGAATGGATCTCATTGTGTTTAAATATATCCCACAACAAAAGGTTTCTAAAGTTGCTTTACTTTCTGGAGAACATCTCTTAGAAAAAGTTTATTTAGGGTAAAACATAGAGTTTTCTTGAGTCATAAAAGATTTATTGTGTGAGGGATTTGTTATACCAGAGACCAGAAATACTGTAAGAATTCATCTGCCATAAAATTGTACAACTACTTTCAAATATAATGAAAAATTCATAGCTCAGGGTTTTTTTTTCTTTCTTTAACAGAGTTAGTGTCATTTTCAAGTAGACTGAGAAGTCATGTGTTCAACATTATCTTCATTTTAATGTGGAAAAAGAAAAGGGTTTTATTTTTCTGTGAAATCAGATGATAGTTTCATTTCTACATAAGTGTCTCTTCACCACAGTGTTCCAAACAATCCCCCCTTGTATTTCACCTGAGTTGTTAAGGGCTTTTGTGTCTTTCTTTTTATGACCTTCAGGCTACGGGTCTTCCTCACAAGGGTGTGTGTGTGTGTGTGTGTGTGTGTGTGTGTGTGTGTGTGCATACACACTCACATGCACATAAGCTCATGCATATCTACTGGGCAGGGAAAGGAGATGCATTATTTCTAGAATTCGAAGAGAACCAGGATCTAAATGCTGAAAACTCACAGCTTTGTCCATGTTTCCCCATTTCTCTTGGATTTTAGAATAGAGGCTCATTAGACTGACCAATTTTCACAATACTACCAGCAATTTTGAAAATAGTATGGTCACTTTTTTTAAGGAGATCTCAATTAAAGTAAATACTTCTATAATTATGTCATTCACATTTTGGTCCATTTTCTAACATAACCATAAAAATGAACATGAAATTACCTTTTACCATCTTATCTAAATCTTTATCTTTCCCTCCTTCATATATTACTAATATTGTGAATGTGATTGCCTATTAGGATGTGATGAAAATTAGTCAATTTTCTCCCCACATAATAGATATTTAAAACAACACAATGAATACTTAGTCAAAGACTGTTATTTTCTTAAAGCTGAACTGGAGAGTTGCCAGGACAAGCAGGAAATAAGAAAACACATTGGTGGGCATTTGTGTTTGAGTTAAAAAATACTCAAATACTTGATTGCTTCAAAATTTTAGCTAATCCTTTGAAAAGAAAATTAATTTCCTGGCACCTTTTATAGTTAAAGTGACATATCTTTTCTTAAGACCTTTTGGAACTTAAGAACATTTTCTCAAACATATTATACATTTCCACAAGGCTGAGTTAAAACTTTCCATAAAATTAATGAAAATGTGATTCTAAGACATTTTTTGTATAACTAGAATAGTTTATGTTCATCCTGGAATGGCAAGATACCTTGTTTTACCTTACCAGGATATTCTTCTTCACCACTTCCCCCTACCCCAGACATGATAATTGACTTAAAATTTATGGTGCCCATGAGTTAGCAATGGAAGCAATCACACTGAATTAGTCTTGATTGGTTTTATAGAGTTCTTGTCTATTACTTCTCCAAGTTTTGTCATGTCAAGCTCGGCATTTGTGATTGCTTCATTTAAGAGGGATTCTGGAATAAGTACTTTGTAAATTCTGAGACAAAAAACCAAAAAGCTAAGCAAATGTCCCAAAAGAGAAACAGAAGATCTTGATCTGAATCTGCTCTTTCTCTGGAAGAAGTGGTTTACTGAATACAAAAGGGAGAAAAATATTTCCAGGGGTAATAAGCTAGCTGGCAGCAAAAGTTGATATCCTGTCCCACAAGAAAGAATGGGGAAGAAAGATTGATTTGAGCCTCCCTGACAGCAATAATGCAATGCTTACGAGTACAGACTCTGGAACCAGATGGCAAAAGATCCCGATCCCATCTCTCCTACTTAATAAATTATGTAATCATGATCATGTTATTTTATCACTCTTAGCTTCCTCATCTGAAATACAAGGATAATAGCAGTACTACTATGGAAGTTCTTGTGAGGGCTAAATGAGGAAATATATGTTCAGTGCATAGAGCCATGCCTGTCATATAGCACATGCCCTGTGTTTGCTCTTAATATTATATCAGCTTGCAGGACCTAACTCTGAACATAAAGCATGAAATAATCAAGATTCTGGCTGATGCCATTTACACTGGACAGCCCTGGAAGCTTCAACTCCTGAGAAGTTTTCAAACTATAGGTGATGAGAAGGCCAGTGGAGAGGCTGAGCCCATTTGCTGACTCCCAACACTGAGGCAGCTGTGTCAAGAATAGCAGCATCTTCAGCATCTTCAACAGCCAACAGTTTATCAGCCTCTTCCTCAAAGCTGCATGAACCCCAATCATCTTCACAACTTTCTCTAAACATATGAGGCTGGATTAACTTGATTTATTTTCATTTTAAGTGGTGTGCTTGGGGAAGGCTTCTTCTCATTTATTTTATTCTAGATAGTAAGTTATAGTTACACAATGCCAGGTGAAAAAAATCAGATCAAACTGATCCTCATTGCAGATTTTTCATCAGTCTCTGTGATTTGGGAGAGTTGCTTATTCTTACTGAATATCTCCAATATCCACTTCATAGTTTTGTTTATGTGGAGGATTAGATGATTTCCTCTATGTAAAATTCCTACAATGGGGTGTTTCACAGTGCCTGGCATGTAGATACTCAATGTGTTTGTGTTTGGTTTTTGCATATTGTAGTTGCTACTATTATTTTTCCTTGCCAACTATACTGTGGGCCAATAATAAAAGTATGCATAAAATCAACATGTAGTCACCAGTATATTTTCAGTTTATATCTTCAATTTTCCTTTAGTAGTTCATTGATAAGAAAAACAGCCTTTAACATTTTTTTCTTACACTGGGGTAAGTAGAATATGTTTACAGGCTTACATATGTTTGGCAAGCTAAATAACATACATGTAATATTGCTAAAGTTTCATGATATCTTATTATTTTAAATATGTTTTCATTGGTGCATTATAGTCTCACATCATAATGTAAATCATGTTGACAGTGACATACATGCACTGAGCACTTTGTGCCCCCCCACTCCCCATTTTTCCCTTTCCCAATACAGAGTACTCAGATTGACGTTGGTATATTCACATATGTACATAGTCAATGGTAGTAATTCTATTAATGAACCTCACTCTTCCCCCTCCCCTTCCCTTAGACAACCTCCCTAGCTACACTGAGGTTTCTCCTCCATTATCTGGAGTCCTTCTTGTATCCCAATTACTCTCTAGCTTGTGCATGTTAGAGAAAACATGACCCTTCACTTTCTATGATTGGCTAATCTCACTTAACATAATGTTCTCTGGGTCCTTCCATTTTCATGCAAATGATGTAAGTTTGTTCTTCTTTATTGCTGAGTAGAATTCCATTGTGTGCATTTCCCATAATTTTGTAATCCATTCATCTGTTGGTGGACACCTAGGTTGGTTCCATAATTTGGCTATTGTGAATTGCGCTGCTATGAACATGGGTATGCATATATTACTATAGTTCTCTGATTTCAGCCCCTTTGGAAAGATACCCAGGAGTGGTATAGATGGATCATATGGTGGATCCATTCTCAGTTTTCTAAGGGATCTCCACACTGATATCCATAGCAGCTGAACTATTTTGCAACCTCACCAACAGTGTAGAAGAGTTCCAATTTCCCCACATCCTCACCAACATTTATTGTTATTTGACTTCCTGATGATTGACATTCTGATTGGGGTTAGATGGAATCTCGGTGTAGTTTTGATTTGCATTTCCCAGATTGCTAATGATGTTGAACATTTTTTCATGTATCTATTGGCCATGTATCTCTTCTTTTGTGAAATGTTTATTCAATTCAGTTGTCCATTTCTTGATTGGGTTATTGGGTTTTTTTAGTGTAAAGTCTTTTAAGTTCTTTGTATATTCTAGATATTAGTCATCTATCAGGGGAATAGCTGGCAAAGATATTCTCCCATTCCATAGGTTTTCTCTTTAGTCTCTTGATGGTATGCTTTGATGTGCAGAAATTTTTTCATTTAACTCCATCCAACTTATTAATTCTTTTTTTAATTTCCTGAACTTTGGGGGTCTTGTTGAGGAAGTTTCTACCTGTGCCTATATGTTGGAGTGTTGGACCTATGCACTCCTCTAGTAGCTTCAAAATCTCTGGTCTAAATTCCAGCTCTTTGATCCATCTTGAGTTGACTCTTGTGCATGGTGAGAGGTCAGGATTTAGTTCCATTTTTCTACAAATGGATAACCAGTTTTCCTAACACTTTTGTTGAAAAGGCTGTCTTTTCACAAATGTATGTTCCTGGCACCTTTGTTGAAAATCAATTGTCTATAAGTATGTGGATATGTTTCTGTATCTTCTATTCTTTTCCCTTGGTCTATGTGTCTGTTTTTGTGTCAATACTATGCTGTTTTTATTACTATAGCTCTGTAGTATACTTTGAAGTTAGGAATTGTGATGCCTCATGCATGGTTCTTATTGCTGAGAATTACTTTGACTACTCTCGGTTTTTTGTTTCTCCATATGAAATTTATGACTGATTTTTCTAGATCTATGAAGAATGACATTGATACTTTGGGATTGCATTGACTCTGTAGATCACTTTTGGTAGAATGGTCCTTTTGGTAATATTTATTCTGCTATTCAAGAGCAAGGGAGATCTTTCAATCTTCTAAGATTTTCTTCAATTTCTTTCTTTAGTCTTTTATAATTTTTATTGTAGAGGTCTTTTACTTCTGTGGTTAGGTTTATTCCTAGGTATTTTATTGGTTTTGAGGTTATTGTGAATGGGATTGTTTTCTGAATTTCTCAGTGGATTTGTAGTTGGCATATAGAAAAGCTACTGATATTTTTAGGTTGATTTTGTATCCTGCTACTTTGCTGAATTAGTTAATCCATTCCAGAAGTCTTTTGGTTGAGTTTTGTGGGGAGTCTTCTAGATATAGGATTATGTCATCTGCAAATAAAGATAAATTTAATTCTTCTTTTTCTATTTGAATTCCTTTGATATTCTTCTCTTGTCTTGTTGCTCTGACAAGAGTCTCGAGGACTATATTGAAAAGGAGTGGTGATACATAATATCTTGTTTAAGGTAGGTACTATTCTTCCTATTTGAATATGAGGACATGAAGCCAAGCATCTAAAATCACAGAGCTAGTGAAAGGCAGAAGAGGAATTTTACCAAGTCTCTCTCATCTAATAGTTTCTTCCTTTTTAAGACATAAATTTTTATTTTGAGGAATTAAGAAATATGTCCTGTCCTGAAACTCAGCAATTATTATCATTTCATCATTTATGATCTGTGATAGTCAATCTAGGTTGTCAACTTGACCTGATCATGACACACCCAAGATTATGTGATTTTGGGTGTGTAACAGCAGATTAAACAGAAAGCCCTGCCCTGAATGTAGGCAGCAGGATTCTGATAGGTGCGGACTTAGATAAAAGAGGGAGAAGCCGCATAGAGGGTGTGCGACTCTTTCCAAGGAAAACGCATCTGCTCTCGCCTGAGATCGTCGGCCGTCGGCTTCGCCTTTCTCTGAAGAGCTTCTTGATCTTCTCGGCCTCCAGCTCTTGGAACTGAAGCTTCACCATCATTTCTCTGAAGAGCTTCCTGATCTTCACGTCTTGGACTGGGACTGAATTAGTGGTTGCTCCGATCCTAAGACTCCAGGTCTTAGACTGTTCGATCAGCTACTGGTTCCTCTGACTCTCCACATGCAGTCAGAACCTGGGACTACATTGCTTCAAACTGTAAGCCCATCTGATAAATCCTTTTTTTTTCAAATATACTCATTCTGTGTATTCTGTTAATCTAGAGAACCCTGTCCAATACAGATTTTGGTACCAGGAGTGGTTCTAGAATAACAGAATTGCAAGAATGAATTTTCTTAGTTGGTTTTCTGACTTCTGGAGCTGGCTCTCCAATTTGATTAGGCCTAAAGTGAGTAAAGGCCGTCCTTCAGTTAGTAGGGGAGGTGCTGCTACCCCATGGTGTGAACTGTTTAAAGCTATACGAAGGGTGGATCCTTTTGATTACCCTAACTCTCCTCTTGTGAGGGGCAAAGAGTTTAGTGACTCTATATATCATACTTTTGAACATCTCCGAAATACTAAGGAATACACTGATGTTGGCTGGTTGCTCCTGGCATCATTGGAGAAATTAGAATGGAAAAAGGATAAGCTCCAGGACCGCATATCAGATCTAACCGTTAGTCAGTGTGCGTTAAAGGAGAATCTTGTCTCCTGTAGCTGGAGAACAGAAATTGTAGAAAATCAAACACAGGCCCTCATCCTGAGATTGGCTGACTTACAAAGTAAGGTGCATTCTAAGCCTAGAAAGGTGTCTGTAGTAAAGGTAAGGGCTCTGATAGGAAAACCATGGGATCCTGAAAAATGGAACGGGGATATCTTGGAGGACTCTGAAGAGGCTGGGGACATTGAATCTGAACATTCTGAGGGGTTAATCCTGCCAGAAGATGAGGATTCCCCACCCTCTACAGAATTGTCTTCTCCACCCTCCCCTGGGGTAAATACGCCAGCATTGCCTAGGACAACAGAGCAAGGTAATGCTGATACCCTTCAGGACCCACCCACCTCAACCACCCCCCACACTTTTGCCTCTAGGCCTATAACTAGGAGCAAGTCTAAGCGGGACCCCAGAGGTGAGGTATAGATTGTGACCCATAAGGAAGAACGCTATACCCAAAAGGAACTTATTGAGTTTTCTAATTCATATAAACAGAGGTCTGGGGAATATGTATGGGAATGGATTTTAAGGGTGTGGAAAAATGGTGGAAATACTATACAATTAGACCAGGCTGAATTTATTGATATAGGCCCATTATGCAGAGATTCTAAATTTAATGCAGCAGCTCGTAATGTTCAAAAGGGTACCAATGGTTTATTTGGTTGGTTAGCTGAGGTATGGATCAAAAGATGGCTTACTGTAAATGATTTAGAAATGCCTGACCTTCCTTGGTTTTCTGTGGATGAGGGGATTCAAAGGCTGAGGGAGCTTGGAATGCTGGAGTGGATTTGCTGTTTGAGGCCTTCTCCTCCACAGTGGACACGTCCAGAGGATGTTCCCTTCTCCCGTACTTTAAGAAACAAATTTGTGAGGAGTGCACCATCATCCTTAAAGGGCTCTGCTGTTGCTATCCTCTATATGCCAGAACTTATGGTGGGAGATGCAATTGATCAATTACTAGATTTAAACGTGATGGGTATTATTGGATCCCATAGTAACAGGGGTCAAGTGGCAGCTCTCAACCGTCAAAGGCAAGGTAGTTGTGCCTATCATAATGGACAGCAGAGGAGGAGTGATGAACAGAAGGGCTTCACTTGTGCAGATCTATGGCATTGGCTGATTAGTCATGGTGTCCCCAGAAGTCAAATAGACAGGAAACCCACCAAATTCCTATTGGAATTATATAAGCAGAAAAATTTCAGGACAAACACAACAAAGTCTAACATAAATCATAAAAGCAGAGAATCACGGCCTCTCAACCAGTTCCCAGACTTGAGCCAGTTTACAGACCCAGAACCCCTTGACTGACGGGAAGGCCAGGTCCCCTTGAGAAAGGACTCTGGTGCAGAACCAAAAAGTTCTACTGTTAATCTTTCCCCCGTCCTTCCCCAAAGGGACCTACGGCCTTTCAATAGGGTAACTGTACATTGGGGAAGAGGAAATGATCAGACGTTTAGGGGACTGCTGGACACTGGGTCTGAATTGACATTGATCCCAGGAGATCCAAAGCGTCATTGTGGTCCTCCAGTCAAAGTAGGTGCTTATGGATGTCAGGTGTTCCAAGGTGTTTTAGCTAAGGTCCGACTCACAGTGGGTCCAGTGGATCCCCGTACTCATCCTGTGGTTATCTCCCCAGTTCCTGAATGTATAATTGGTATAGACATACTCAGTACTTGGCAGAACCCCCACATTGGTTCTCTAGTCTGTGGGGTCAGGGCTATTACGGTAGGAAGGGCTAAATGGAAGCCATTAGAGCTACCTCTCCCTGGGAAAATAGTGAATCAAAAACAATATCGCATACCTGGTGGGATTGAAGAGATTAGTGCCACCATCAAGGACTTGAAAGATGCAGGGTGGTAGTTCCCACCACATCCCCATTTAACTCTCCTATTTGGCCTGTGCAGAAGACAGATGGGACTTGGAGAATGACAGTTGATTATCGTAAAGTTAACCAAGTAATGACTCCAATTGCAGCTGCTGTACCAGATGTGGTTTCTTTGTTAGAGCAGATTAACACATCTCCTGGTACCTGGTAGGCAGCCATTGATTTGGCCAATGCCTTCTTCTCCATACGTATTCAAAAGGAACACCAGAAGCAATTTGCCTTCAGCTGGCAGGGCCAGCAGTATACTTTCACTGTCCTACCCCAGGGGTATATCAACTCTCCAGCCCTGTGTCATAATTTAGTTTGCAGAGATATTGATAGACTTTCTCTTCCACAAGGTATTACACTGGTCCATTACATTGATGACATTATGTTAATTGGGCCAAGTGAGCAAGCGGTAGCAACCACTCTGGACTTGTTAGTGAAGCATT
>PVJS01009722.1:0-13099 GCA_004027185.1 Glis glis
CTGGGTCACAAAGCAAGCACCAGCAAATTCAAAAGATGTGATATAATTTCCTGCATCTTCTCAGATCACAATGGATTGAAACTGGAAATTAACAACAGGAAGACAAAAAGTAATCACATAAGTACATGGAGACTGAACGATACACTCCTGAACGAGGACTGGATCAGGAAAGAAATAAGGGGAGAAATAAAAAAATTCCAGGACAGACATGTTTCAGGAAACCCTTGGCATATTTACCCCTCATTCCCTGCACAGGGGCAGCCTGACATCCTTCTTCTTTCTGCTGTTACAGCCCCCTCTGAAATCCTCCTCACTTATCACTGACTAAACCCTCTGTCCTCACAGTATCACTCTAAAGGCTTCACTCTCCTGACATGGGATAAGCAATAAGACAGAAGATGAGCTCCCAGCTGCAGAGAAGACACCTGGCGTCCCAGTGACAGGTGGGGGTATGTGCACTGGCATTTGCTTTCTCTTGTCTTGTTTTTTATAGAAAGCTCAAGGATTTTTTTATGGTGCTCAAGGGAGTCTGAAGTAATATGTGTATAATTTCTCTCCTTATTAGAAAGATGATAACAGAGGAAAAGGATGCACATTCTATTTCCCATGTTGAGGATAAAAAAAATGGCTAATTAGAATGAGGAGACAGTAAGAGAGAGAGAGAGAGAGAGAGAGAGAGTGAAGGACAGGGAGGCAGGTGAGATTCAGGGGGAGAGAGAGGGAGGGAATAAGAGAGGGGAAGAGAGAGAGGGCGAGGGCGAGGGTGAGGGCGAGGGAGACGAGTGGGAGGGAGAACATACTAGGGACTCTGTTTCCAGATAACTATTACCTTGGATTGAAACCAAATTTTGAAAGTGCTGTATTGCTAATTTCATTCTTTTTCTTTTTTTTATAATGAAGTTCAGGGTTTTTTGTTCTTTTTCTTTTTTAAAATTTGATGCATTGTAATTTTACATCATATTGGGGTACAGAGTGTCAAACAAATATGTGCACACATGTCTTGGAGGGCATCGAGAGCTGTGTGCTAATTTTATTCTACTATTAATATGTTTCTGTGACTACCTCCTTTTTTTGTGGTACTGGAGATTGAACCCAGGAGCATTCTACCTCCAAGCTACACCCCCAGCCCTATTTTTTTATTCTTTATTTTGAAACCGTGTCTCACAAAGTTGTGGAGGGCCTCACTGAGGCTGGCCGCGAGCCCGGATCCTCCGGTCTCTGCCTCCCAAGTACTGGGATTACAAGCTTGTGCCACCACGCCTGGCTCAGTTTATTCTTTATTTTGAAACAGAGTCTCGCTAAGTCGTGGAGGCCTCACTAAGTATCTGAGGCTGGCCACAAACCCGGATCCTCTGGTCTCAGCCTCCCAAGTACTGGGATTACAGGCGTGCACCACCACGCCCGGCTTACCCTCTAAATTTTTATGGACTAAAAATCAAAATTTTTATTCTCTACAGAGACTGTGTGAATGGGCAGACTGCACATCCTTCTCTGAAGGCGCAGGGTAGTGATTCAGGTCATCCCAGTGTCTCCACAGATCCCCTGGAATCAGGGGAAATTGTGAATCTTCCCTGATCCATGAATTTCTGCACTTAGTTATAAGCTTCTTCTGATTAGTAATGTTCCTCAAAGTGCTGTGGTATTCTGTTTTAGTTTCTACACTATTTCCATTGTATTTCATTTTTATTTTGCTTTTGGTGCCTTTCATCATTCAGTAGTTTTTATTATGTAAATTTTTTTCGGTACCCAGGATTGAACCCAGGGGCGTTCTGCCTCCGAGCTACACCCCCGGCCCTATTTTTTATACTTTTTTATACTATTTTGAAACCAGGTCTCACAAAGTTGCGGAGGGCCTCACTAAGTAGCTGAGGCTGGTTGCGAACCCGGATCTTCCTGTCTCCGCCTCCCAAGTACTGGAATTACAAGCGTGCGCCACCACTCTCGGCTTATTATGTAAATTTAAATCTTCTAATTAAAATAATTTATTACCTGAGGTTTGGTCCAAAATTCATAATAATCTATACAAACCAAAATTAAATTTTCTCCAATAATTTCATGAAGGAGAATCATATTTAAGGTTTACATCCCATATGCTTTCCCCCTCCAGAATCGATGCTATAAGTTTTACTTTTAACGTTTTTACAGAAGCTCCAAATATTGTCAAATCACATGCATTTTGAATGAACTATGTCTTCGTGGTAGACCTGTCATTACTACTTGTCTGATGGTCAGGTATCAGTTGGCTTCAGTAGTCACTAGTGATCATGACATAGTTGGAAGATGAATTTAAAATCTGCAAATTCACATTGCTATTAGTACTTTGTGTATTAGGGAAATATTTATATAATAAAGAGCCATCCATCATCATTTGTTTTGCTTACCCAAAACAGAATATGAGAGAAGCAATGGTTGGTGCTTATAATTTTTTAAAAAAATTTGTGTTCAGAATAATGAGTTAATCCCCTAAATTTGTCACCTACGTTATTCTATAATGATACATTATATTTTATCGATATATACATTGTCGATGTATTCATTTCACTTCAAAACTTGAAATTTAATATTCATTTAAGCTCCATTTGTACCAATATTTGCAAAAAAAGTCCATTTCCAGTTGAATTGTGCTTCCTCTTCAAATAAACCCAGGGCATTTTGGATCATTCTGGCTTTCTTGAGAAGTTTTAGGAACATCTTGGGTACTTTTGACTCCACACTCAGTGGCATCATTTGTCTTCAAGATATATTTCTTTCTTCTAGGGAGAAATGGCATGTAGATATCATACTCTTAGTTCTTAAGATAGTAATTGCTAGGAAGTTGTTTATAATGCCTAAACCATTTTATGGAAAAGGAACTGCAAATAGATGTGCTTAAAATTGTGAATTATATATGCATTAATTCTTCCATAAATTATATGGTTGTGAGCTGTTATTTAAAAATTTTATTGCTATTCAAACCCTGGGGTTTGAACTCAGGGCCTTGCACATACTATGCCAGCACTTATCTACTGAGTATTAACCTCTGTCCTTAGATTTTTATTTCATATATACATTATTTTGATTACACTCAGTTTTATTTGCCAATCACATCGAATTTTCATATATTTAAAATTATTGCCAGTATGATTTTCAAAATATGAATGTGGACAACAGTTTAATATTCCTTTTAAGGTATTTTGTTTGCATATATGCCTTTGTATTTTAGATAAATTTACAATATTTCTTGGAAGATACATAGATCACCACAGGGATAGACAAGGCAATCGTTTCATTTAACTTTGAATGTTACAGATTGTGACACCTGATTTGGTTAATATATTTTCAATAATTATATGAAATATGTTTGTATGAACTGAAATAGCAAGTCAGATCACATCAAAGAGTCTCTATTTCTCCCTTACCATCCTGTGTAATTGCTGCCCCTAAATCTATATCCTTCTATTCTGTGCTATATCTTGCCTTTTCCATGTTGGACAACCCATGTCAGTGCATAGATTCTCCACACCCAGCACTCCCACTAGACAGCCCTGCTGGGCCCCATCCACTCTGAAGGTAAGATAGTGAAGCTGTTTGCAATACAGGTTTTCATGGAGTTGCCTTGCTATACATGGGGAAAATTCTATGCCTACTTAAATTTAAAACATTTAAAACACACTAAATATTGCAAATCAAAGAACATGTTGACGGTGCCATATTCATTGGCATTTGTCTAAGTTTCATTCTTCTGACTTCTGTTAACACCAGCAGCTTCTAGGTGTTGATGCCATGTCTTCTGCCAGCTTGGAAATGGGCATCATCTTCCTCACTTAGATGGTAATTGACCTCGTGTGAAACTCCTCCCTCCTTTCTCTTTATAACTACATTCTGCTCACTGGACATCACTTGGGACCCACGGATTTGATTCTCAATCAATTGGTCTTGGCCAATTCCGTGGTTCATTTCTCTAAAAGTGTACCCCAGACAATGATGACTTTTTGATGGATATATTTCCTGGATGATGCTCGGTGTCAACTTGTCTTCTACTTTTACAGGATAGGCAAAAGTGTGTCCTTCAGCACCGTATGCCTCCTCAGTGGCTTCAAGAGCATTAAGCTCAACCCTAGAGCGTGTAGGTAGACAGAGCAAAGGATTAGATTCTTCAAATTTATTGGTTTCTGTTGTTTGCTCGGCTGTATCCTGCATTTCCTGATAAATTCATTTCTTCCTGTAAAAGTGAATGACCCATTGAATAAGAAAAATCTCAGTGTAGAAAGTAATCATGGATACTGTTCCTGGGCAATGCCACAGAAACACAGCTCATTATGTACAGTCTTATATTTTACACCTGAATTGATGTGTCTAATCTTCATGGCTTGGGCCAGTGGCTCCATGGTCCTTGTCCTGCACAGGCACAAGCAGCAAGACCAACACATACATAGCCACAGCCTCTCCCACAGACCTTCCCATGATGCCAGAGCCACACACATCATCCTGATCCTGGTGATCTCTTTTGTTGCTTTCTATTAGGGCTATACTATTTTGACCATTTGGATGGCCCTACTTGCAAGTCCAGGGCAGTGGATGGTAGATACTGTGGTTATTGTTTCCTGTTTTCCAGTATTCAGCCACTTTATGCTCATTGTCAGTGACACATGTGTTTCTCGTTTCTACTTTCACTGCAGGATGAGGAAAACAGAGTTTTCTATTCTGGATTCAGTGTTATGAGTCTGTTCCCAGCATTCAAATAGTCAAGCCTACATTTGCTAATATTAGGGGACTTCTTAGATTTCAGGAGTGTATGATACATTTTGAATAAAGGAAGTAAAGTCCCTGCCTTCATTGATCTTGTAACAGAGCTAAAAATGAACACTGTATACACATTAAACAAAGACTCCCCATTTTAGCTCTTAAGTTTTTTGGTTTGGGTTTTTTTTTGTAATTTTGCAACACAGAGGATTGAACCTAAGGCATATCATATACCAGCACAGCCATCTACCACTGAACCACATCCTTAGTCCTTTTTATTTTACTTTGGGATAGGTCTTGCTAAGTTGCCCAAGCTGTCTGGGCTCCCCACACAGAGCAGCCTTTCTGAGAGAAGCTATCCCTGCTCCTCATATTACACATGGAATTCTGCTAGTTCACTGTCTGGTGGACAAATGTGCTTAAATTTCAAGGAGCCATGTGTGATCTGAGATGGCACCTCTGAGGGGACAGTGAGGAAGGGGCAAGTCAGGTGCCATGAAGCATTAGAGGACCAGAGGCTCCAGCATCTCGGGGCAGAGGGCAGGGAAGCATGGACATTAACACACTAGAGGCATAGAGGGATGTCCCTACAGGCTGTCCTTAGTGGTGGCCCAGAGGTCAAGTGCCCACCCCTAGCTCAGGAGGCAGGGCATGGGCTTCTGCAGGGGCTCTGTGCAGCTGGTGTCTGCAAAGGCCTCATCCTGCTGTTCTTCGGGGGTGGAGTCCTCTCTGCAAACCAGACCAACGCCTCATTCCCACCTCTCTGATCTGCTGCTGTCTGCCTCCTGTGGAGCAGTGGTCCTCAAAAACTGTCCCTTTGAGATAGTCAGGGACCCCCATAAAAACAGGACCCCTTAAGATTAAGGGAATAAAATTTCTCTTGGGGCAGGGTGGGGGTGGCAGAGAAAGAGACAGCTAAGTTAGTTCTCAGTCTTATGAGGTTAACAGACATACCAGAAAACTAGGAGTTAAAAAGTAAACCAGTACTCAAGGCTATGGAAGCAAGATAACGCACTAAGTGAGGTCAGGTTGGGAAGTCAGCTCAGCCTTCTGAGACAATGCAGTCAGCGAGTACCAAGAAGCCAGAGTCAGACCAGACAACGTCACTCAAATCAAACCCACTGAGACAGGACAATAGACTGCTAGTTCTTAAAATAATATTAGGAATACTCCCAAATAATAAGGAGCAAAAGAATGTGTAGAATAGTCACTAACATAACCTGCATTTACCTTTATTAGCCCAGTAAAAAACACACCCAAAGCCAGGTGTGGTGGTGCAGGCTTGTAATCCCAGTACTTGGGAGGCTGAGAGAGGAGGATCGCAAGTTCAAAGCCAGCCTCAGCAACTCAGTGAGGCCTTCTGCAACTTAGTGAGACCCTTTTTCCAAATAATAAAATACAAAGGGCTGGGGATGTAGCTCAGAGGTAGAATACCCCTGGGTTCAATCCCCAGTACCACAAACAAAACAAAACAAAACAAAAACAACACACCCCAAGGTGGAAACTTGTGCCTGGCACCAGGAAGCATGAAGAGTGCAGGCACAACTAAAACCCCAACTCTACAAGTGATGACTTCAAGACTGGGTCCCTTTCTATCCTGCAGAAGACATAAAAGCTACACACCTTTGTCCTTGGTTGGAGTCAGTCTGACACACACTGTCTTCGAGCTGTGTTTCCCTTGTACCTGGTGCAGCAGCCCCAGTAAAGCCTTGCCTGTGTATTTGTGACCACAGGACTCCATTGCTTTCTACCTCAGGGGTCAGCTGTCTCTGGTGTGTGGCAAGGTGGTGGATACCTGTAACCCCAGTACTTGGGAGAGTGGGACAGGAAGATTGAAGGTTGAAGGGCAGACTCAGTAATTTAATGAGACCCTGTTTTAAAATAAAAAATAGTGCTGGGGGGGCTGTAGCTTAGTGGTACCCATAGGTTCAATACCCAGTAACACACACACACACACACACACACACACACACACATACACACACACACACACACACACAGTCTGGCCTGGGGTGGGGGGGGGCGATGAGAGTAGATGAGGCAGTGAAGAGGATTGACCAGGAAGGTGGTTTGCAGAGGTTTGAGTTGGAGATCCTGCCCCTCCTTCCTGTGCTGCACCCCATCCTTGTGTCCTTCAGCTGGTGAGGTCTTCTGGATTCTATAATCTTAGAATCAACCTTCCTCTAGCTCCCATGTCCTCAAGACAATCCTATGGACTCTCCTTGGTTTATGTCTACATGCATCTCATCATGTTTCCTTTTTTTTTGCGGAACTGGGGATGGAATGCAGGGACATTCTATGTCCGAGCTACACCTCCAGTCCTATTTTTTTATTCTTTATTTTTGAAACAGGGGCTCACTAAGTTGCGGAGGGCCTCACTAAGTAGTTGAGGCTGGCTGCGAACCTGCGATCCTCCTGTCTCAGCCTCCCAAGTACTGGGATTACAAGCATGCGCCACCACGTCCGGCTTCATCATCATGTTTCTGATCCAAAGTTGTAGGCATGTAGTACAGGTTGAGGAGGCACTTTATGTGCTGAGTATTTCTGCAGGAGCCTCACAGGCCAGTACTTCAAAGGCAGGTCCATCCTCCTAGAAGACTCACTCTTGTGACATCTATGTCTCAGTCTTGAAAGACATTTTGCTCCTGGCTGATCTACCCACGCAGAAGTTGTACTCAGTTGGGGCGTGTGCAAACCTTCATCGGCACCAGCAGCATCACAGTGCAAAGAGTGACATGGACAGGACCTCATTTGTGAAGAAAGAACCACAGGCTCTGTGTGTCAGGGGAGTCCTTTACCTGTAAGGTTTGGAAGGATTTCCTGGTTACCTTGGGCCTTCTCTAGCCCCAGGTCACTCCAAAAGATGAGAAGGCAAACAAACTCTCAGAGTGTGTGGAGGACTTTCCTAATGGAAGATGGCATTACAAGTTAAATAAATGCAGAAAAGGTACCAGTTACAAACATACTTTTATCCACAGGAGTATCTGTAGTGGAAAAAGGCTTTGTGAATATAGCAAATGTGGGAAAACTGTCCATGGCAAATACTCACTCATTCAGCACCAGAGGATGCACACTGGGGAAAAGCCTTATCATTGTGACCAGTGTGGGAAGGCCTTCAGCCAAAGAGCCCTTATACACAAGAGAGTTCACAGTGGAGAGGGGCCTTTTAAGTGTGATGAATGTGTAAATCCTTTAAGCAAAAATGCACCCTCATGGAACACCAGGTGGCTCACACTGGAGAAAGGCTCTATCAGTGTGAGGAATGTGGGAAGGCCTTTAGGTGCAAATCCAGTATTATTCAGCACCAGAGAACTCACACTGAGGAAAGGCCGTGTTGTTGTGACCAATGTGGGAAATCCTTTAGCCAAAGAGCTCACCTTGTTATGCACCAAAGTGTTCACACTGGAGAAAAGCCTTTTAAGTGTGGAGAATGTGGAAAATCCTTTAGCCGAAAGTATAGCCTCATTGAACACCAGCTGGTTCACACTGGAGAAAGGCCTTATAAGTGTGGAGAATGTGGGAGATTCTTGAGTCAAAAGTGTAGCTTTATTGAACACCAAGTAGTTCACAGTGGAGAAAGGCCCTATCAGTGTGAGAAATGTGGGAAGGCCTTTAGGTGCAAATCCAATATTATTCAGCACCAGAGAACTCACACTGAGGAAAGGCCATATTGTTGTGACCAATGTGGGAAATCCTTTAGCCAAAGAGCTCACTTTGTTATGCACCAAAGTGTTAACACTGGAGAAAAGTCTTTTAAATGTGGAGAATGTGGGAAATCCTTTAGCCGAAAGTATAGCCTCATTGAACACCAGTTGGTTCACAGTAGAGAAAGGCCTTATAAGTGTGGAGAATGTGGGAGATCCTTTAGTCAAAAGTGTAGCTTTATTGAACACCAGGTAGTTCACAGTAGAGAAAGGCCTTATGAGTGCAAGGAATGTGGGAAGGCCTTTAGATACAAATCTAATTTTATTAGGCACCAGAGAACTCACACTGAGGAAAGACCTTATCAGTTTAGCTAGTGCTGTGGTTTAAATGTTTTTCTCTCCAAAACTGATACTGGAATTTAATTTCCATGTAATGGTATTATAAGTCCAATCCAATCCTCTCTTGCCCATCTTGCACGTGTGCTCTTTTGCCACCTGATGCCTTCTGCCATGTTATAGTGCAGTACAAAGTCCCTCACTAGGTACAGCCCACTGATCATGGACTTCCCAGCATCTAGAAATATGAGAAATTTCTTTATAAATAGCTCAGTTTGTGGTATTTTGTTAAAGCAGTAGAAAATAAGACAGCAAATGTGAGAAATCCTTTAAGTTCAGATATACCCTCATTACACATCAGGGAGTTCACATTGGAGAAAGGCCTTACAGGTGTGTAAAATATGGAAAATCCTTTAGTCAACACCCCAATCTTTCAGAGCTCTGCAGAATCTGTACTGGAGGAATGTCTGTGGGTTGGCCAGTGTGGGAAATCCTTCAGTGGAAAGTCTTTGTTCTCCTAAAACAATAGGTACACACTGTAGAAAGCCCCTGTAAATGGAGCAAATGTGAAAAATCCTTTAGCCAACACTGTAGCATCCTTCAACACCAAAAATTTCATGTCACAGAAAGGCTCCATGAAGGCAGCAAAATCCTTCAGCCCAACGTGTAAAGCTGTTTAATATCAGAAGGTCTCCACTTCGACCTGAAGAAATGTGCTGTTTGTTCAGTGTATTGGTACTAGAGACCCTTTGTGAGGGTTGTACTGCCCGAAATTGAACTTCATACTTCAAACCCTCCAAAGGGGTGAAATTCCCCATGAACTCCAGGCATGTGCGAGGGTTACAAGAGCTGCTCTGCACAGTCTGAACTGTCTGGGGCCCTTGTGAGCATCATATCACTGCCAGTTTCTCTGGGAGAATGTGTCTTCCTCTATCACCCTGCATGCACAGTGGACAGTGCTCACCCACGTGTGCTGTGGCATGGCAGAGGGGTCAGTGTTCTCCAATTCCCTAGAGGAAATCTTGATCGGTCTGAGCCTTTAGAGGGAATCCATTCCTTTTTCTGATAATGGATATGACTTAGTTTTGATCTAGTTTTTTTGACTGATAATGGATTTGACCTAGTTTTGACCTCATTTTCTGACTGATAATGGATCTGACCTAGTTTTGGCCAGGAGGACCCAGCCTTAAGATTTCCCTGGAGGAAAGTAGCCTGAACCTTTAAGGCAACATTATTCTATTTTCCAGCTGACTATGTGATGGATCTATTTTGGCCAAGATGAAACATTCTGGGATCAGCTGGAGGCTTGGGGGAAGGCTGGACATTGTTGGTCTCACATGATACTTGGAGTCAATGTTTCTAGCCTCCAGTCACCAACCGATAACAGCCTGCCTCACATTGCTCTGGTTTGTGCATTAAGGAAGTGAGAACCCCCTATCCATGGGGAGGGCATCTGGGATAGCCTGTGTCTCTTCAGGCAAGTGTCCCCACCTTAGAGGGGACATGACACCACATACAAGCTAGTCTGGCAATGGAAGTGAGATCCCTCAGGGGTCACAGGTTCCTGACAGTCCAGCAGACACCAGAAACAACAAAAAATCACCTTCCTCCCCTAACATTCCTTTGCTGCTGAGCTGATGATCCACAACTTCCTTATTCACAAGAATTCTCCCATGGGGAATGCTGCTGACCAGACCATTTCCCATCTGAGGTGCCAAATCTGTTTTCCAAGCCTAAAGCTGGGTTCTTTTCTCCTCTTGGAATTGTGGAGCCAATAACTAGACCCAGCACCAACTGAGCAGTGAAGGAGACTTTTATTCTTGGCTAAGAACAGAAGTAAGAGACAAATTCGCAAATCAATTTCTTACCCCTGGGATGTCAGGAGGGCACAGCTACAGCGTAAAAAGAGAAGAGGAGAGCCAGGCCTGGTGGCTCAGACCAATAATCCCAGTACTTGGGAGGGTGAGACAAGAGGATCGCAGGTTCAAGGCCAGCCTTAGCAATTTAGCAAGGTCCATCAGCAACAAGACCCTGTTTCAATTTTTTTTTTTTTTTTTGCAGTACCGGGGATTGAACCCAGGGGCGTTCTACCTCCGTGCTACACCCCCAGCCCTATTTTTTTATACTTTATTTTGAAACCGGGTCTCACGAAGTTGCGGAGGGCTTCACTAGGTAGAGAGAGAGAGAGAGAGACAGGGAAAGAGAGAGAGAGAGAGAGAGAGAGAGAGAGCTGAGGGTGGCCATGAACCCGGATCCTCCGGTCTCCGCCTCCCAAAGTACAAGCGTGCGCAACCACGCCCGGCCTCAAATTTTTAAAAATAAAATAGGGCCGAGGTATAGTAGCTCGGAGGTAGAATGCCTCTGGGTTCAACCTCCAGTAACAAAAAACAAAAACAACAACAAAAAAGGAGGGATAGACTAATAAAGGGGAGGACTATTCAGGTATAACGAGGCTAGAGGTCATCTGGCGGTCACTCTGGCAGCATCTTAGATCCAACCCATTTCAGCCAGCCCTCAGGCCTTCAGGAATCCTGGCCCCAAAGACAAGCAAGATTAGGGAGGGTAGAAATTCAGCTAGGCTGCCCACGACCAGATCACTTTAACACAATCTTATCAGCTGCTGGTGCTGGAGGGCGGGCGACTCCGGCCACGGAGGGGATCGTCCTGCTGCGGAACCCCTGCCCCACACCACCGGAACCGCCCCGGTAGCCTGTGCTCGATCCCAGAGGCGCAGATCGTCCCCGTAACCTGCTGAGACAACCTGGGGACTCCAGCGGACAGGACCGGCCAACGCTCGAGCCCCAGAACTAAGGCCACCCGGGTATCAAGCGACGTCCGTGCTGTTGAGCTATGGAAACTACGTTACCCACAATGCCTGAAGGCGAGTGGCAAGAGGCTGAGCCAATGAGCGCTCTGAGGAGAGCCGTTTCCTATTTGGAGCGCCGGTTGTGGCTGGGACTTCCGGCGACGCCGCCTGGTGGTCTTCACAACCGCTCTAGGGGCGGTTTTCGCTGTCAGACCTCTAGGGACAGGGAGACGGGTTCGCGGTGAGGAGAGGGAGAAGGCGCGCAGGGAGGGCCGCCTCCACTGCTCAGGCTGGACCTGCCCGGCCCCGCCGCGCCCGCAGAGTCCGAAGGCGGCAGCTGCACCCCGGGACCCGGCTCCGGTGAGTGCCGCGTCCTCCGGGCCGCGCCGCCTCCTGGAGACGAGCGGGGCTGAGCACGTCACACCAGGTTTCAGGTCCCTGGGTCCACAACCATGCGGGGCTCGTGGGTGGGATCCTCGGGTCTGACAGCCAGCGTGATGAGGTGCAGGACGACGGGACGGGCAGGGGTCTGCTTTGTGCAAAGGTTGTCTTGGGCGACCAAGCCGGAGAATTCACGCAAGGTGAAGCATTTATACATACATCTTCAGGGTTCAGGCAGCCATAGGGGCTGTGAACAGAAAAGGAACATGGTCTGAGGTAGCCTTTTCAAAGTTTTCCAAAAGCTGCACAGAGTTAGAACAGCCTGAGAAGGGAGTAACACTGAGACCCAGGAAGATCGAGTCCCTGTGCATATCCCATAGTGGGTAAGAGTAAGTCTGGAGGACTGAGGCCTAGAGATAATCCGGGCATCCTAAAGTCACTTAGCTTCAGGGCTCCATAGGGACCCAGGAGTATGGGGAGACCTGAATCCATAAAGCCCCTATCCTGACCACTTGCCTCTCACGACCTTCCCACAGATTGCCATGGCCACAGAAGCACTTATGGACTGTACACAGGTAAGTGGAGTAGGTTCCAGGGCCTCACTGGTGTGACCCCACTCTTTGCTTATAGAATTACCTCCTAGGACTCTTTGCCTGCCACCCTGCCACTCCCTTGGCCTGGGAACCCCTGAAGAAACTCCAGGCTAACGGTCATAAACCCAGGCTGAGGGTTATATGGAATGGTTTCTATTGCAACTGTTAGATCAGGATGAGAGCTGGGAAGTTACCCTAGGTATAGGTCCCAGAATGTGGAAATGCTTGGATATGAGGCTCAGCTTGCTCAGGGACTATAGATTTCCTTTTTCTTGGTGCTGGGGGTTGAATCCAGGGGTGCTCTACCATGGAGCTGCACTCCCAGCTGTTTTTTGTTTGTTTTAAGACAGGGTCTCACTGAGTTGCTGGCCTTGAACTTGTGATACTCCTGCTTAGCTTCCTGAGTAGCTGGGGTTACAGGCGTATTTAAGGGGAGGTGTGTACTCCTTCCTTTCTCTGGGGAAGTCAGAGCAGGGGGGCAGAAGTCAGACCTGGAATATTAGGTGTCTCTTCTGGAGGTGATGAGGGCAATGGGAGGTTTGGAGCAGAGGAGGAAGGTCATCTGGCCTGATCTTATCAGGCTTCCTGTGACTGCAGCAAGAGCAAACTATGGGCGT
>PVJS01009722.1:13199-49757 GCA_004027185.1 Glis glis
CTTCCTTCCTTCCTTCCTTCCTTCCTTCCTTCTTTCTTTCTTTCCTTTCTTTCCTTCTTCCTCCCACTGAGCTAAATACCAGGCTCCTGAATTTTCATTTTTTAAGTGTGAGAGAAAGGTAGAAAACTTGAGTGGTCCCAAAGTTTTGGTTTTAGCCGCTGGAAAGATGAAAGTGCCATTAATTGGAATGCTAAAGTTGATAGTAGAATTAATTTTCACTGGGAGATATCAGGAGTTTTGTTTTGGGCCATCTTAAAAGTGACATGTTTCAAAGAGCAGTAGTGGAGATAGCCAGTTGGTAGCTGGCTGCACAGATATGGAACTTTGGGGAAGATTACAAGTGGAAACATCCAGGGCTAGGGATGTGGCTCAGTGGTAGTGTTTGTCTCAGGCACAAGGCCTTGGATTTAATTTCCATTACTGCAAAAAAGGGGGGGAAAGAATGGAAACATTCAAAAGGTGATGGCTGGTTTTTGCCCTGTGGTATACCTTGAATTAGGATCAGGAAGGGGAATCCTGGTCTTGATGGTAAGCCATTAGCAGCCCAGGAGAGTGAGGGTAGGGCTCAGGATTGGCTCTCATGCTCTAGCATATGGATAGATTTTCTGGACATCACAAGCACAGCTGAGAACCTGAAGTGGCTGTGGGAACCATGTGAGAAAGTGGGTAATCTGGCATGTGGCAAGGCTTTCCTGGCACATGAGTCATATGCAGAAACTCAGAGTAATTGAGGCAAAATCATTCCTGTTCAGCAGGCTTTGGGCTCACCAGGATTTAGGAGTGAGCTTTGGTGTGTCTGGAGATTTTAGTCAGGCTGGTGGATTACCTTGGGGGCACAAATATCATCTGGGAGGATCTGTGGTCTGGAGGACTTCTGGAGGGCTAGGCCTTGAATGATGGGTAGATTGAGAGAGGAAGGCTGCAGCTGGAGAGGGGGCATCAAGTACAGCACAAGTGGAAGAATATGTCTGATTCCCCAGGTGGTTCTTGGTGTCTGAGGCAAGGAACAGAGTCAGGCAGGGAGGCATTTGGAGCAGGATGGGGCCTGCCTCTGCCCATGGGAACCTTCAGAGGTCTGAATAGTCATGGATTCTATCTTAATTTGCCAAGCTCTCTGTGGATGCCTTGTGCCAGTAAGGTGGGGAGACCAGGGAGCTGCCTGTGGTGTGGGGCAGGGATGGAGATGCCCACAGAGTGAGACTGTGAGAGAGAGATGTGGTCCGAGGAGAAATGTACCCATGGAGAGGGAGTGTGAACTGACAGCCTGTGGGCACTGGCATGCAGAACATAAAGGCGAAGTGTGCTCATATTTGGTTGTGTGGGAGAGGCACAATCTGGGGAACCCTGGGATAATTCCCTGTTGGTGCTATGAGAGGGACAGTGACAATGGTACCGTGAGGAGACAGTGGGCCTTGGTGGCACTGAGGCCTGGGATCTCCGCAGAGGTGCAAGACAGGGAAGAGAGTGCACAGGGGAAAGTGTGTGGGGGGGCGAACTTGGGGTCCCAGGAGAGAAGTCGATCATTGACTGACCTGTCCCCATCATGGCAGGACTGTGTGACCTTTGAGGACGTGGCCATTTACTTTTCCCAGGAGGAGTGGGGGCTCCTTGATGATGTTCAGAGGCTACTCTACCTTCGCGTGATGCTGGAGAACTTTGCACTAATAACCTCACTGGGTAAGGCCCTCACACCCACCCCAGGGTCCTGGTTTCTGTCTGTCCTTTTTCTCCCCAGAGGCAGCTCTGCCTTTTGCACAGCCAGGCCATGGCCTCTGCTGATTTTCCCTGTTGTCATGTGTGCTGTGGGTGGCAGCACTGAGCCATGTGCACTGCCTGACAGCCTAACACCTGCTGCCAGCCTCATGGATCTCACTTGCCTCACCCTCTCCTGGGCCAGGTGACTGTTCACATGGATGAGACCTTTGCTCCAAGTTTTGCCCTTCTAGCTGACATTTCCTCATAGCTGCCTGTCAGGAATTGCAGGCATTGTTGTGATGAACACTTATATGGACCATGGAATATTTTTTCAGAGCCTCCTTCCAGGTTTTTGTGTAATACTGATTTTCTTTTTCTTTTTTATGATGCTGGGAATTGAACCCGGGGGCATTTTACCTCCTGAGCTACACCCCCAGGCCTGTTTTTTATTTTTTTATTTTATTTTTTAAATTTTGAAACAGGGTCTTACTAGGTTGATGAGAGTCTCACTACTCACCGAAGTTGTCCTCAAACCCGAAATCCTCCTGTCTCAGCCTCCCAAGTACTGGGATTACAGGTGCACACCACCACGCCTGGCTATGATTTTCTTTTTCTTATGATCTTTTGTGTATTGAGCTGCTCTGGGCTGCTTCTGATCACTCACCTGTCCTGTCTTTCCTTCAGACTTGCATCATGCACTTCCCATGTACCTATACAGCTTGGGTGCAGGGAGAGGCCTGGTTGTTTCACAAGGTGGGCATGATAGCATGGTAGGCATGACATCAGAATTGTGTTCAAATAATGCCAGAAACCTGGAGTGTGTCCAATAGTATTCTGGTGTACACACCACTGGACACACCTCTTCTCTGTCATTTCTTCCTCATACTCAACACCTGCTGGGCTGTCATTTTACCTTTGACTTCTGGTCTCTGGCTACCACAACATTCCCGGTCTCTGCATCACTGGTGCCTCTCCAAGGCCCCCTCTGCTGTGTTTTCCACACCTAATGTATCATGTGCATATTATCATGAATAGTCCTGAATACTCTCCACTCAGTTCCAGTTGGAATTTCCTGGGCCTGGACACAAACAGCCTTCTGCACAGCATGTATGTGTCACCAGCAGATGAGGCCCTGCTGAAGGCTGTTTGTAGAGGATTAAATTGGAGATGCAGGGAGGGCTACACCCCATCCTTGTGTCCTCCATCTGGTCAGGCAGGCCTCCCCAGTTTTGTGATCTTAAGATGTTCAGCACTTCCATACAGCTTTTTTTTTTCGACCTGCTTTGAGTTCCCCCATCCTCAGAAAAATCTGTGGACTCATTCTTTGTCATGATAGGGCTTCCCCTTCCTCATTGTACAATATACCCATGAAATATTTTAATTTATGAAGATCACTGAGTGCCAACATGGGGAGGTTAATGACATTGAAAGAAGAATTTATTACATTTCTGACAGAAGGCCACACAGGACCACATGGGTAAGAGCACTGTGGGGAGGAGGCAGAAGCAGGAGTGAAATGGAGGCATAGAGCACAGCCTTCATCAAGGGTTTCTGCAAGAAAACAGTGCAGGATAAACATCATGGGCTTGAATAATTTAGTGGACTTTGGAGAGTAGAGCCTGGCCTTAGTTTTCTGGCACCTGTCCTCAGGACAGTTGGGGCTGAGGAATATTTCCTCCTGCAGTAGATGAGTCACATAGAAGAAGTGCTTTGGAGTTTGGGCTCTGGATTGGTTAGTTTGCATATGATCAGTGGGCTCCTGGCCAAGCCCCTTGCTATCTACACAGATTGACTAAACTCAGGAGCAGCAGCCGCCTCAACCACAACTTATAGGAAATTTAAAGCATACAGTCAGTCCTCTCATGTTTTGACATTATATTAAAGAAGCCTTGGGGTGATGATAGTGGAGAATTTCTGGAAGTAGGCATAAATTGCCCTAAACAGAGTAGAATATATTTAATTTTGAGAGTAAGAAGGGAGTATAGATGGAAGTATAAAGAGTCTTGAAGGATAGCTCTTAAATAATTTTTCTATGTATATGGCATCAGCCAAAAAATAAATATGAAATGTTTTACGGGGATCTCCAACACTGCCTTGCTAGAGATGTAAAGTGTTAGAAATGTGCTCTGGTCAAGGTGGCAGGTCCAGCAGTTATGTTATTGGAGAATATGAGCTGGTATATTTGTAGAGTATTTGCAAAGAACAGTGGTATTGTGTCTAACCAAGAAGAAAGTGATTTGGGAGTCCAGTGTGTTTTTATAACACCAACCAGTTCTCTAACTCTTCACTACCAACTGGTGGTCTACATTACAATTCAATTTTGACTCTTCCTACTGGGAAACAGTCACAAGTTAAAAGCTCAGTCCCAAAAAGGCTGCCCTCACTTCAAATACCAACAACAATGGGATTCCCAGCCTACTCCATTTTGCCCAGCGAGCCACAAATCCAGAGGTTCCCACAATCCCCTCCAGTTTGGTAATTTTTTAGAACAGCTCACAGAACTCAGTAAAGTGCTATTCTGAATGATACACCTCAGGAATAGCCAAATGGAAGAGACATATAGGAACAGGCATGCACAGAGGGTACAGGAGGTATCCCTGTCCTCTTTGGGCTCACTACCATTCTGGCACATCAGTGTGTTCAACCCAGAAGCTCTCTGAACTGTATTATGCAGGGTTTGTATGCAGGTCTAATTACCTAGGCATGGGTGATTAAACCATGGTCCTTAGGAGATTAACACAGTCTCCAGCTCCTCTCCTCTCCCCAGTGATCAGGGATGGGGCTGAAAGTTCCTATCCTCTAGTCAGGCCTTGGTCTTTTGGGGAACCTGGCCACAATCAGAAGTTGTCACAGGCTCCAGGCACTTGTTATCTCCTTAGCATATAAAAGTCACTATCACTCTGGATATCTCAGGTTTAAGAACAGACACAGCCGGGTGTGGTGGTGGCGCATGCTTGTAATCCCAGTGCTTGGGAGGCTGAGACAGGATTGCAGGTTTGGGGCCAGCCTCAGCAACTTAGTGAGACCCTGTTTCAAAATAAAAGAATAAAATAGGGCTGGGGATTTAGCTCAGGGGTAGAATGCCCCTGGGTTCCATCCCCAGTACCACAAAAAACAAAACAAAAAGAACAGACACACTAGACTGTCCAGTAGAGAAACAGTGTGGATAATCACTTTTTTTTTTTTGGTACTGGGGATTGATCCCAAGAACATTCTACCTCTGAGCTACCCCTCCAGCCCTATTTTTTATTCTTTATTTCTGAGACAGGGTCTCACTAAGTTCCAGAGGGCCTCACTAAGTAACTGAGGCTGGCTGCGAACCTGTGATCCTCCTGTCTCAGCCTCCCAAGTACTGGGATTACAAGCGTGCGCCACCACACCTAGTAAGAGTAATCACCCTTTTTAAGATTTTATATAATAAGTTTTAATCCTTGAAAGCCCATTTTTAGCTTACTGTAGTCTAAATTTATTATTCATTATGTTAGACCATCTGTACCCAATATGGGATATTTTTAGGTAGTGGATGCTAAATCAGGAAATTTAGGCGATACTACAGTTAAAGTGAGGCATACCTATCTTTTTCCTATTTTATATTTAGCTACTTTCTTAAGACTTTAGATGATACAGTGTTTAAATTGAGTAAAATCCCCAGGTATAAGTATAATTTTAGCCCAATAATGATTTAGTTTATGAAATTTGTCAATTGCTATCTTTTAGTAAATATGAAAGTTAATATAGAATCATTTGTAGAGGCACAAAAGCCCATCAATACCCTTCTTTTTTATTTATATTCTTTTGTATATAATTTTGGCTTTCCAATTTTGGCAAATTATGTAGCTTTGTTTTAATTTAGTAATAAATGCAGTTTATATATTATCTGTATATTAAATTATATATTCACATTATTATAACTAATTATCTTCTCCTCTTCTGCCCTGTAACTAAGGGTTGGATTTTTTTTCTTTCTTTCTTTGTACTTTATTTATATGTTTTCTGTTTTAGGCTTTTAGCTTCTTGAAGCTTTGATTTATAATTTCTGTTTCTGACAAATAAGAGAAAAGTGGAAGGTGGGGAAGGGGCCTGGTGTTTATAGCAGAAGTCTCCCACTGGGAAGGCCTGTCTGCAGCATAATTAATCCCCCCTTTTGGTCAGTCAAGTGGGATATTTACCTGGTAAGTTCCCAGCGGTAGGAATGACCTCTTATAAATGACACCCTTTTTAGGGTGTCCCAATCAATCTTAGAGTACCTGGGGTCTACATTCTGGAGAACAATGATGGCCTTAGGTTTATTTTCCAAATTTTTTGTTTGTGGCAATTTAGTTATGGAGACTCTTAGCATGTCAGTAGGTAGCAGCACTTAAATGTGCCAGATTCAATAACCAGAACTATTGCGGTAACTCTGGCGGACGATCTACTCCGTGGTTCCTGCCACGGAAGGTCACTGCACCAAGCAGCTTCCTGACAAATACTCTGTGGATCCAGCCACAGACGGTCACTGCATCAAGCAGCTTCCTGACAAAACAGTCTATGGTCCCCAGCCACAGACGGTCGCTGCCCAGACAGCTTCCTGAAGTCTATGGATCCTGCCACAGACGGTCGCTGCACCAGGCAGCTTCCTAACAATGGTCTTCTCGCACGAATCAACACGAAGTCTGATATAGTAATTTGCAAAAATAGTTACATTTAATAATCGGGGGGTCGGGGAGGAGATAGAGATGGCAAGTTCTCCTCGAGCTCTATAGCCAGGGCCTTATTTTTATAGGAACTTTAAAAGTTAATCAAATACAGATATCAGCAATTATCTCAGGTTACAGTAAGGATTAATCAAACACAGAAATCAGCAATTATCTCAGGTCACAATAAAGAAGGTCAGCGAGGCAAACATATGATAAACTTAGGGGAAGGAGGGATTAACCATTACTGGGTGGAGACGACATCAAAGACCGCACCTTGAAGATTACACCAGGTCCCTTGGAATGTGTCCCTTTGCGGACAGATCCCACCCAGCCAAATACCATGTATCCAAACTGGGCTGGTCCAAGATGATAATCTCAGTGTGCTTCTAAGACGGGTCTCAGCCCTCAACACAGAACATTTACTATATCTAATGATCTGAGATGCTTTCTCAAGTATCTTAGGAGAGGCAGAACAATAACCTTCCCCTTTCCCCTATTTGCATTAGACATTGAGCCACAGACTTCCAAGCATGGGATCCCCTCAGCCCTTCCAGGTCAGATGACCTATAACAGCACCACAGCAAGCAGCAGCAAGGGATTTGCCTTTGAATCATTTGTACTTTTTTGGTCATGTGGTTTTTGTGGGAAAACCACATGACCAGTGCTTAGAGGGTGGTATGTGGGGATGGGCTTCTATTTTGTTTAGAACCAAATCGATAGATTGTCTCCGTTGGAACACAGTGTCCCAGGCATTCAATATTCAGTCATGATTCGAAGTGGGGTGTCAACTAGGGACCTTATTTGCCCAGATTGTCATCACCTGTTTAGATAGAGAATAGGTTGTACAGTCAATGGGGAATGCCCCTGGGGCTCAATATCAGCCTCCAGCCCTCCATGGTGTCCCTTGCCATCTGGGTGCTGCCTATTCAGTGTGTCAGACCTGTCCTAGTCATTCTTAGTCATATTGAGGGAAGCCACTCCCTGTTTCCTGTGGAGTCTTCTCATTCAGTAGACTAGCCAGTGGCCTCCTGTACCTATACCAGGAGCCCATCCCATTCTTTCCATAAGGTGCTCAGAAGCACACTGGTCCAGAGACACACCAATTGCATGAAGCATCTAGATCCAGAACACACTGGGAACATAACTCCTACCGTATGCTAAAACCTGGAGTCAGTTTGCAACAATTTAGGTTGGAAAACCAAAGCAAGAACAGTAAGAGCCAGCGCAAGCAGGTGCCAGGCACAGCATAAGTGCAGCAGTGGCCAGCAGTGCCCACAGCAGCACGCGCACATGGTCCAGGCCAGAGCCTCTGCTGTGGGTGCAGGCCCCCTACTTGCTGTACCGGTTGCTTTAACATGTACCTATGGGATTTATTTGTAGAGCTGACTGAGTGCCAGCATGGAGAAGAATATACCATTGAAAGAAAAATCTCTTACTATTCTCCTGAGAGAAGGTGGCATGCTACATCATGCAGGGTGGTACGGGGAAGCAGCAGGTGCTCAGGAGGCAGACATGAGAGGGGAGATATTGGGATATAGCTTTTATTGAGGTTTCTGCAGTAAAGACAGTGCAGGGTAAACAGCTTGTGTTGCTGGTTGGAATGTTTTCAGTGGGCATTTAAAACATGGTTAATACACTTCTACCACAGTCAACACACATCTTATCAGCATCTCTCTTCTTTCAGTTTGTTTGCATGAAACAGAGGATGAAGAGATACCTTCTGCCCAGTGGGTTTCTCTAGAGGAAACATTACAGGTCAGGACGCCAAAGACAAGTCCATCCGCACAGAAGACTCACCCTTGTGACATCTGTGTCCCAGTCCTGAAAGACATTTTGCATCTGGACGATCTACCTGGAGAGAAACCATACTTTGTTGAGGCACATACAGACCTTCACCAGGACCAGAAGCATCACAGTACAGAGAATATGTTAAAAAGAGAGGTGGGCAGTGCCTCCTTTGTGAAGAACTACGTATTCCATGTATCAGGGAATTCATTCCTCTGTAGGACAATTGGAAAAGGCTTCCCAGCTAAGTGGGGCCTTCTTCGGCCCCAGGCCATTCCCAAAGGCAAGAAGCCAAACACAATCACAAAGTATGGGGAGACTTTTCACTGTGGAGAAAGTCATTTGAATTCAGTTGAATGTAGAAAAACTTCCAGCCACAAACACATGCTTGTTCAGCACCCTAGAGTCTGTACTAGAAAAAAGGGTTTTGAATCTAGCAAATGTAGAAGAGCCTTTCAAGACAAGTACTCACTTGTTCCATTCCAGAGAGTCCACACTGGAGAAAGGCCTTATGAGTGCAGTGAATGTGGAAAATCTTTTAGCCAAAAAGCCACCCTTATTACACACCACAGAGTTCATACTGGAGAAAAACCATATAAGTGTGGTGAATGTGGGAAATCTTTTAGTCAAAGCTCCAACCTCATTGAACACTGCAGAGTTCACACTGGAGAAAGGCCTTATGAGTGTGATGAATGTGGGAAAGCCTTCGGGTGCAAATCCAACCTTGTTCGGCACCAGAGAACTCACACAGGAGAAAAGCCTTATGAATGTGGCGAGTGTGGGAAATTCTTTAGACAGAGCTTTAGCCTCGTTGAACACCAGAGCATCCATACTGCAGCAAGGCCTTATGAATGTGGCCAGTGTGAAAAATCCTTTAGTCAAAAAGCTACTCTCATTATACATCAGAGAGTTCACACTGGAGAAAGGCCATATAAATGTGGGGAGTGTGGGAAATCCTTTAGCCAAAGCTCCAACCTTATTGAGCACTGTAGAATTCACACTGGAGAACGGCCTTATGAATGTGGGGAATGTGGTAAATCCTTTAGTCAAAGGGCCACCCTCATTAGACACCAGAGAATTCACACTGGAGAAAGGCCTTATGAGTGTAGGGAATGTGGTAAATTCTTTAGACAAAACTTTAGCCTCATTGAACACCGTAGAATTCACACTACAACAAAGATTTATGAGTGTGGCCAGTGTGGGAAATCTTTTAGCCAAAGGGCCACCCTCATTAGACACCAGAGAGTTCACACTGGAGAAAGACCTTATGAGTGTGGGCAGTGTGGGAAAGCCTTTGGGTACAAATCCAAACTCGATCGACACCAGAGGACTCACACTGGAGAAAGACCATATGAGTGTGCTGAATGTGGGAAATTCTTTAGGCAAAGCTATAGCCTCGTTGAACACCAGAGAGTTCACACTAGAGCAAGGCCTTACAAGTGTGGCCAGTGTGGGAAATCCTTTAGCCGAAGGGCTGCCCTTGTTAAACACCTGAGAGTTCACACTGGGGAAAGGCCTTATAAGTGTAGTGAATGTGGGAAAACCTTTAGTCGAAGTACCAGCCTTATTCAGCACTGCAGAATTCACACTGGAGAAAGGCCATATGAATGTGACCAATGTGGGAAGTCTTTTAGGCAAAAGTCTGTCCTCATCCAACACCAGGTAGTCCACACTGGAGAAAGGCCTTATGAATGTGATACGTGTGGGAAATCCTTTAGCCAACGCTCAAGTTTCTTTCAACACCAAAAATGTCACACCATGGGGGGGCCTCACAAAGGGAGCAAAAGGGGGAAGTCCCTCAACCCAAAGTCTCACATGGCTTAGTTTCTAAAAGCCCACACTTGAGAAAGGCCTACAAGGGGGTGGGGGTGCTGTGTCTGTGTTCACTACTACACCTTAGAGAGCCTTTGTGATTGAGCCATCTGCCTGAAGATGAACTTCACTCATGCTTCCCAGCATTGAGGCATATGACAGACACACAGGAGCTACTCTTCATACTCTAGAGTAACTGGCACCCTTGCCAGAGCTAAATCACAGGCATGTTCTCTCATAGATGCTGCCTCCCATCTGGCACCTGGCACAGCGTGCCCCAGTCGCCCTGGCACAAAAAGGATGTGGATGCCTGTGTTCCCCCCCTGAGTGGACCACTCCCTTTTGTATGTTATGGGTCTGACTGTTTTGTCAAAGAGGACCTACTCCAGGTTCAGCTGGAGGCTTGCAGGGAAGGCTTCCCTTTCTTTAAATTCTTGGTCACACATGAGCATTGTGGTTGATGTTTACAAGCTGCAAATAACCAGTAGCTTCCTGTCTAGCCTTGCTCTGGTTAGCACACTAATAAAGGCCTTATTGTTTCATCTACTTTTAGTCCAGGGGTTCTGTTCACAGCCTTGGGTGGGTAGAATACTGACTTGGGCCTTGTTTGTATGAATGGTTGGACAGCTTTTATGGAGCCCCTACTTTGTGTGACTCAGTAGGGATACTATAATGGCAGAGAGTGGCTCTCCTTCCATTTTGCTTAAATTTGCATTGCTACCCAAGACTTTCAGTAGAACAGTGCAGAGCTTTGTTCTATTTTGGGCCTTAATGCCTTTGGGGTTTTGTTTTAGAACAGCAATCACCTTGAAGAAGGATCAGTCATTATGACTACATTGAGTGATTGGAATAGCCTGAATGTATTCTATTATTCTCACATGATTTCACATAAAGCCTGCATTGGTAAGGGAAACCTTTTCATCAGGTTCAACAAAGATCCATGTAGTCTGATGTCCATAATTCCATAGGTTGGTGTCACCAGTAAGACTACAGGAGCTTGGTATGAACAATAACTAGTACAGAAATACAGAATGTAATTAATAGGCAATGAATACAGGATGTGATTAATAGGCAATGGAGGAGCTAGCAGATAGAACATGCTGCTGGTAAAACTGCACCTCAGTTCTAGCAACTATGTCTCTTAGCGATCACAGTACCAAGTCTATGTGTGTCCTGTAGTTGAGGCCATTGTCAGAGGAGATGCTCTTACGGTTTTGCAAATTCTCATAATCTTTCTGGAGAATGATTCTAATTTCTATTTTCTGGGGAAGAATCTAAGCCCAGATGCTGTACAGGCTAAAAGACAAAGAAGGAAGTTCCTGTATGCAGTGATACATGAGTTTCATTTTGTCCTCCAATTGTCACTAGTGTCTCAGATTAGAATGGCCTTCATTGGTCATCAATTTTCCCTGCATGGTACAAGGCTACCCTTCTCTAGGCATGAGGAAGTAGGTACTGGTGTGGAAATGGGGTTGCCAGACCTTCTGATCTTAAAAAAGTGGGAGATGTAGATTTTATACTTTAAGTCATTTAAAACAATGTACTGAAATGTAATTGACATTCAATAACCTGTATATAGTTAAGATATATCATTTGAAAAGGCTTTTCAAACATATAAGTCCATGAGACTGTTATAATGTACATATCCAGAATTTGTTTTATTCTCTTATATAATCTCCCTGCTTTCTCCAGGCTTTCAGGTGTCCAATGATTTAATTTCTTTCACAATGGATAAGTTTGCATTTTTTAGAGTTTTATGTGAAAAGGCTTATTAAATGTTTGCTTTTTCTGGTATTTTTACACTTAGATTAATTAATGTTGCTTATGCGAATAATTGATAGTTTCTGTTGCTAAGTGATATTCTGTACTGCAGCCATGCCACTATTTATGTATTGATCAGTTAATGGGCAGGTGGGTTGTTTCTAATTTGGGGCTATTCATAAATAAAGCTGCAAAGAACATAGGCAATGCAATCTTTTTTTTTTTTTCAAAAAATTTGTGGCACTGGGGATTGAACCCAGGGGCATTCTACCTCTGAGCTACACTCCCAGCCCTATTTTATATTTTTTTAGTTTTTGAAACAGGGTCTTGCTAAGTTGCTGACAGCCTCACTAAGTTGATCTGGCTGGCCACAAACCTGCGATTCTTCGATTTCAGCCTCCTAAGTACTGGGATTACAAGCACGCGCCACCACGCCTGGCTTAGGCATACGATTTTTATAAGGAAATATATTTTACTTCCCTTTTGCTAATAACTTCAAATTAGGTGGATGTTTCACTTAATAAAATAAAAGAAGCAGCCAGATGTGGTGGCACACACTTGTAATCTTAGTACTTGGGAGGCTGAGACCGGAGGTTCTGGGTTCGCGGCCAGCCTCAGCTACTTAGTGAGGCTGTCGGCAACTTAGACCCTGTTTCAAAATAAAGAATAAAAATAGGGCTGGGGGTGTATCTCGGAGGGAGAATGGCCCTGAGTTCAATCCCTGGTACCAAAAGAAAAAAAAAGAGAAAAACCTGCCAAACTTTGACCTAAACTGGTCCTGTCCATTGTGATCACAGCAGCAGTTTGAGCCTTCCTACTCCTCCACAAGCTTGTCCTACATGGAATGGTCAGTCTGTTTAACTGTGGCTGTGTTAATAAATGTCTAGGGTTATCTCACTATGATTGTAATTGGATTTCTGTAGTGTTTCATGACGTCAAACACATTCTTTACCTGTTTACGTGCCACCTGTGTATCTTTTTTCATAAAATGTTTGTTATTACTCTTAGTCTACTTTCAATGGGTATTGGCAGATATTCTCCTTTTCATTAAAAATAAGTATGTAGAGCTGGGCGTGATGGTGCACACTTGTAATCCCAGTACTTGGGAGGCTGAAACAGGAGGATTGCAGGTTCAAAGCCAGCCTCAGCAACTTAGTAGAGGCCCTCCACAACTTAATCAGACCCTGTTTCAAAATAAAAGGATAAAATAGGGCTGGGGGTGTAGTTCAGAGGTAGAATGCCCCTGGGTTCCATCCCCAGTACCACAAAAATAAATAAATGAATGAATGAATAAATAAATAAATAAATAAATAAATAAATATAGCAAACACATATGCTAGGACTTCACTCAATATTCAGTTATATGAGTGACTTCTTTGCTAAATGAAATTGTCTTTGACTCCTGGATATTTTCCCAACTTGTGTTATTCATAATGGCAACATCCTAGACACTATATATTTTTAAATCTAATCTGCATTATTAACACATTCTCCAGGATGTGTTAAGTTTAACCATTCAGTGAAACAAACCTCAGTTTTACTGTTTGTCAGTTTCCCTGGTGTAAATATTCCCACCCTAGCCAATTCCGAGCTGCCAAGATGATGTCACTGAACATGGAGTTGGGAGATGCGCAGTAGCACACCATTATATTCTGCTTACACCACATTGATAGGGAAGTCAGAAAAGTGCCAAGAACATATGAGAGCCAGGCATAGTGGTGTCTACCTGTAATCCCATCGACTGGGGAGGCTGAGGCAGGAGGGTTGCCAAGTTCTAGGCTAGCCTGACAATTTAAGGAGAACCTGTCTCAAAAAAAAAAAAATAGGGCTGCGGGAGTAGCTCAGATGTAGAATGCCTGTGGGTTCCATTCTCAGTTACCCCCAAATATACATAGTATATAAATACAAATATATGAGAATAAGTAGATGTATAAATATATATTTATACAAGTATCTACAAATATATAGGCATATGTAAATACATAATACATATATAATAAAAATGGCTGGGGATGTAGCTCTGTGGTAAAGCGCCCCTGGGTTCAATCTCCAATGCTGCAAAAGGGGGAACAAGGTATCTGAACTAAAAAGCAGGAAACACAACCTGGAAATCTGAGTGCCTCCCCTTTAAGAATACTCGAGCTCCCTTCTCATTGGCCAGGCCCTCTTGGCCACGCCCCTGGGAACCTCAGCGCTGGTCCAAGGAGCCAGAAGACAGTCCCTGCTCCGCCAGATGCAGGTCCAAAACTGCACTACCCAGAAGGCAGCGGGGCACGGCGTTAGCGGGGCGGGACTTCCGGCGTCTGTCGACACAGGGAGACCGAGAGGGCAGTGGGGCCCGGCGGGTCTCAATCTGTGCCGCGCCCTTGGGTCGGATGTCGGCGCAGATGGATGCGACGCAGGTGAGTGGCTGGAGCCCGGGCCCGCTCGCCCGGTCCGCTCGGCCCCAGAGACCCTCGCGACCCCTGGCGCTCCTGGCCGAGAGTGGGGCGGATTCTCGTGCCCGGCGACCAGTGGCCGCGGTACGGACGTTAGAAAGCGGCTTCTCGACCCTGCGCGTGTGCGGACCCGTGTCTCCACACCTCAGTGTGGGTTCTGGCTGCGCCCCTTCCCGAGGCCCTTGCTGCGCTGGGGCCCCCCATTTTTTCAGTCAGAAAATAGGAACATTAGCATTCCCTATGGTCCACCAGGTCCAGGGAGCATCGCTCTGGACGCTGTACCCACAGTGGCGTTTTCTGGGCCTGTGTTGATATTGGAGGGTCGTCCCAACGGGAGTTTGACCCATGGGCCTTTCCGGTGTCTTGTCTCTACAAAGCAAAGGGCTGCGGTGGGGAAGGCGGGAGTAGCATTTTGGTGTTTTGTTTGTGGCCTTTTTTCCTTTATCTTTGTACTAGAGATTGAACCGAGAGGCATTCTAGCTCCAAGCTACACCCTCAGCCTTTTTTTATTTTTGAAACAGGGTCTCTAAGGTTGCTGAGGGTCTCCTAAGTTGCTGAGGCTGGTCCTAGACCTGCAATCCTCCTGTCTCAGCCTCCCAAGCACTGGGAATACAGGCCTGCACCACTGCTCTGGATGGGAGTAGCATTTTTTGAATTGATGCCGCATGGGGCAGAAAATGTAGGAGGGCAGGCTATGGAATTTGTCTCTCACTTTAGGACAAATGAAACTGGGTTGCATCTGGCAGTACTGAATCAGTTTACCTGCTTAAGACATTTAGTTATGGGTGGAAAGGGAGTTCATTAAAACATTCAGAGGTGACTATGTGCAGGTACAGTGTCCCTTTGGATATAAAACAAACTTGGTTCCACGTTACTCTCTAGCAGTTACCCTTATTAGTCTCTTTACAGTCCTGACAGTGGTCAGGACTTGTCTTATTAATTTCTCATCCCTTCCTTTTTTTCATATTTCCTCCAGTGTCCCATACTCGAAGAGGTCTTCACTCTTGCTCCATCTAAAACTGACCATAATCTCCTTGGTGTCCTCCCTCTACTCTTGTCTTCTGAGTCTTTAGGACCACCTGACACTGTCTTGCTCATTTATTTAGTTGCTTAAATAGGATCTCTTCCCATCCCTTGCATGTGCGCACCTGCTGCTATTCTATCCCGACATTCAGAGCAACCTGGCTTGAGGACTGATTGATCTCAGCAAATGGTTGATAATGAATAAGTCTTCTTTTCAAGGGCTCCTACCACATTTAGAATGAATCCCACCCTGGCCCCAGTGTACTGTGGAGGGTTCTATGTGATTTCTTTAAACCATCTGGGCTTCCACCTCTTCCATTCTCTCCATGCTCACTGCTTCCAGCCAGAGTCTTCAACTTGGCCTTGTTCTTTCCCATTGTGCAGTCTTTGACCTCGCACTTCTCTTGATCTGGGACTATCCCAGATCTCTGTGGAGCTGCTGCTCCACACCCTTTCTGTTCATTAGACCAAGGATAGTCTTTCCCTGGCCATTCTAATCCTAGGTGAAGTACCCCTCTTTCCCCACCTACCCACCATCTGGCAACTTTGTGAGGTCTTTTGTCAGGTGTTGAAATCCTGCCTCTAAAGTAATCTCAAATGTGAGACTGTGGGTGACTCCAAAGCTGCCTGAGCCTTACCTTGCTGGCCATGACATGGTAGTGATGATGGCATTTACTTTTGGGGCTGCAAGAAGATTAATAAAAGTTGCAGAGCACAGCAAGCACTTACATGTGATAGGTAGGCAATCCACTGATTGCCTTGTGAACATTTTTCTTTAGTTCTCTCAGAACTGCCTGGTAGTGTAGGAGTGATTATTGTATTGATTCAGAAATCTAGGCTCAGAGAAATAATGTGACTTTCTCATCATGGTCACACAGCGGACAGATATCAGAATCAAGAGGCCTGGTTCTATGTAAAGCCCACAGCCCTGGCAGGCACACAGTAAGGACCAATGGGGTGCTGTTGCTACTGCTATTACCATTGTAAGAATTGTTATCATAGTTGTGTCCCTCCATTCCTCTGATGTCCCAGGGCACTTACTGTCTGCTTCATGCAGTCCTCAGTGTATTGCCATGACCTGCATCATCTTCAATGGCTTTTTAGGAGGAAGCTTTTCTCAGCTACCACTGCATTATGTCCAAAGGCCACATCTACTTTTGCCTTGAGCCCAGCACAGAGCTCAGCCCCCAGGAAGCCTCAGCAATCAGGCCTAGGTCTCTCTCTGCACTTTTGCCAGCAATGGAATGAAGCGTAAGGCTAATGCCACTACTTATGTTTGGCTTCCAGGTGTTGGTGACCTTTAAGGATGTGGCTGTGACCTTCACCCAGGAGGAATGGAGACAACTGGACCCAGCTCAGCGGACTCTGTACCGGGAGGTGATGCTAGAGACCTGCGGGCTCCTGGTCTCACTAGGTAATGAACAGCTCACCTTTCACCTCTGGGAGACCCCAACCTCCTTGATTCTTAGGGGGGTCACAGGAACTGCCTTGCTTCCTCCCCTCAGCTCCTGTAGCTTTCTGGTCCCATCTCCTCCTGGCTGGTCTCTGTGTGTCTGCATCAGGGATCATTGGGGTAGAGGCATGAACTGCTAAAAAAAAAAAAAAAAAAAAGCCCTTACTCCAGCACACTTTTGGCCTTAATATGAGATCCTTATTTCAGATTCTACAAGAGGGAAGGTGATTGACCCATCCTGGGGGAGTCAGCTATCCCCACAGCCCTTTTAGTAGAGTGGTGGGTGATGAGATATTCTAAGGGAAGGGGGTGAGTCAGGCAGGCCTCCAGGAGACATTTGTCTTTACTGCCCCCAGTCATCTTCCTGAACAACAAAATCTTGGAAAATAAGGCCCCTGTGCCTTCATAAACATCACTTGTTTCCTGAGGCGAGGCCTTAGTCCTTCATTGGTTTAATCTTTTTTTTTTCCCCATAGCTGGGCGTGGTGGCTCACCCCTGTCTCAGCAGCTGAGACAGGAGGATCACAGATTCGATAGCAGCCTCATCAACTTAGAGAGCTCCTAAATTCAATCTCCAGTACTGCAAAAACTTTTTTTGTGTGTGTGTGTGGTACTGTGGATTGAACCCAGGGGCATTCTATCTCTAAGCTACACCCCAGTCCATTTTTTATTCTTTATTTTGAAACAGGGTCTAAGTTGCGGAGGGCCTCACTAAGTAGCTGAGGCTGGCTGTAAACCCAGATCCTCCGGTCTCAGCCTCTCAAGTACTGGGATTAAAAGCCTGCACCACTGCGCCCAGCAAAACTTTTTTTTTTTTTTATTGAACCCAGAGTACTCTACAACTGAACTACACCCCCAGCCCTTTTTATTTTTTGAGACAGGGTCTTACTGAGTTGTTCAGGCTGAGTTCAACCTTGCAGTACTCTTGCTTCGGCTTCCCAAATTGTTGAGGTAACAGGTATGCACCACCATTTCCAGCTCAGATGTTTTTAGGGGATGCACAAAAATGCCCTCTAACAGCATGGGTGGATACCCTGAAAAAAGCCAATTGTTTTACCTTCTCTGTACAGCATGCTAATTACTGTCATTGAAAAGTCTCAGATCTGCGCTGCATCTTTTCTCCTCCACCCAAATGTGGTTAGTTTGTCTCAGACACACAGGACAACCTCTAGCTCCCAGCCCTGAGTAGGCCCATGAGTTCGTGCAGACTTAATGGCATTGTTTTATTTCATTGTTGTGTTTTGATGATAGTTGTTGTTTGTAGGAGATAAAACTTATTTTCTCATTCTCCAGAGCAAAATAGGGTTTCCTTTTAGAATAAAGTATTTATTTATTTATTTATTTTATTTTTTTTTTGCGGTACCGGGGATTGAACGCAGGGGCGTTCTACCTCCGCGCTACACCCCCGGCCCTATTTTTTATACTTTATTTTTGAAACCGGGTCTCACGAAGTTGCGGAGGGCCTCATTATGTAGAGAGAGAAAGAGAGAGACGGGGAGAGAGAGAGAGAGCTGAGGCTGACCACGAACCCGGATCCTCCAGTCTCCGCCTCCCAAAGTACTGGGATTACAAGCGTGCGCCACCACGCCCGGCAAGTATTTAGAAAATGTGGGTTAGGTTAGAAGGAAGCTGTTAGAAATGATAGCACACTGTGCACTATAGACCCGTCACTCTTGAGTTTACATGAGAAGACAGGCAAATCTGTAGATGACAACTGAGATGTGTTGCAGAAAGAACAATGAAGGGAATTTAAGAGTAAATAACCTGGGGGTCCTAACCCATCTTGGGTGTTTCAAAGGAACATCTCAGGAAGTGACAGTAGAGCTATGCCTTGAGAGCTGAGTGGAAGGAAGTGGAGGAGGGAGAAGTGTTCCTGTGAAGGAAGCAGTAGGCAGAAAGGCCCTGGGTGACAGGGAGCACACTGCCGGAGAGTTAGGAAACATCTGATTCCCTATCTCCATCCCCTGTCCTGAGTCAGCACCAGGCAAGGAGCTCCCAATGGTGAACATTACTGAGACAGATCTGAATAAATCCTGGGCTATGTGCCAGAATCTGCCAGTTGTTATTTCTGTAGACCCTTGTGTGTCAGTCATTGGACTTTTATACATAACTCTCCTGTTTTTCACTCTCCATCTCTAATGAAATGCATTTGCCTATATATAACAAAACCAGATCAAACTGTCATCACTTAGACGGAAATTTACCACCTCACCTAATGAGATACTCTGTGGCATGGCTGGCTCTAGGCTTCTGTGTGCATAGCTGGTAGTGTCCTTGAAGATATCAGGGTTCTCTGTTCCCTTTCCCTGGTGCAGCCATCCTGTCTTACCTCAGGACAGTTCCCTCACAGGGATACAGTGCTGAGCTGTGACAAGGCAGTAGGCCTCTGGTTCAGCCACTCCTCCCACATTGGAATGCCAACGTGCCCTCTTTTTTTTTTTTTTTTTTGGTGTGTGTGTGTGTGTGTGTGTGTGTGTGTGTGGTACTGGGGATTGAACCCAGGGGCATTCTACATCTGAACTATGCCCCCAGCCCTTTTTATTTTGAAGCAGGCTCTTGCTAAGTTGCTGAGGGCCTCACTAAGTTGCTGAGGCTGGCCTTGAACCTGAGCTCCTTCTGCCTCAGCCTCCCAAGTAGGGGGATTATAGGTGTGTGCCACTACACCCGAGTGCAAGCTCTCTTTATTGTGAAGACTCAGCTTAGGTTACCTGCACGCCACAGACCAATCAGGAATGCCACTCACCGATTTATTTCAGCCAGAGGTTTTCAATTGTCTCTTGGCACCCAACTGTTTTTGGGGGGGTTCAAAAGTACTAATACTCAGGCCTCACCATGAGGTTTTGTTTCAGTTGATTAGAGTTTGGAATTGGGCATTCCCAAGTGCATCTGAAGCACAGGGTGTTTGAGAACCAAAGACTAGGTTAAGTAGAAAACACCTTCTGGAGGGATGGGCTCTTCTTTGCAGTGACTCCTGGCTGTTTACAAAATGTTATGCAGCCGAACGGTGTTGGCTTTATAGATGGAGGTCAGGGGCGGTGGGTGTTGTGTAGATGGACAGCACCCCCCTCCTCAGCAGTTTTGCAGCTCAAGGAAGGCCTTTGTGCCTGTCTCCATCTTCTTTGTTACCATAGGCTGGGTGGTTTAAACAACAGTAATTTGTTTTCTCACAGTCCTGGAGGCTGTAAGTCTGAGATCAAGAGGCTGACCAATTCAATTCTTTCTGGTTTGCAAATGGCTGCCTTTTCTCTCTGTTCTCACGTGGCAGAGAGAGAAAGGGAGGAAGATCTTTCTCTCCTACTATTCTTATAGTAAGTGACCTATTTAACCTTAATTACTTCCTAAAGACTGTCTCCAAGTAACTCACATTGGGGTTCAGGGTTTTAATGTGAATTTGGGGGAACGCAGTTTAATTCCTTCCAGTGCCCTTGGTTTTAAGTTCTCAGAGCAGCATTTTGCTCTCTTTGTTTGCTTCATTCATGGTCTTGCCCGTCATGAAGCCTCAGGCAGGAAGTTTCATTCTCATCAGATCACCCCTGTTCTGCTTCTTTTGCCATCAATAGGGCACCAGGTTCCAAAACCGGAGTTGACCCACCTGCTGGAGTATGGGCAGGAGCTGTGGGCAGTGAAGACTGGCCTCATACGTAGCACCTGTGCAGGTAGGCAGCCGAGAGCTCGGGTGGGGCCATGGCAACCCCCAGATTGCAGGGATCACTGCCTCTAAGCTGCTGTGTGGAGCTCCTTATTGTAACCTCTTAGGGTCTGGTTATTTATTTATTTATTTATTTATTTATTTTTAGTGGTACTGGGGATGGAACCCAGGGGCCTTCTATCTCCGGGCTATACCCCCAGACCTATTTTTTATTGTTTTATTTGGAAACAGGGTCTCACTAAGTTGCTGAGAGCCTAAGTTGCTGAGACTGGCCTCGAACCTGCAATCCTCCTATCTCAGCCTCCCACGTACTGGGATTACAAATGTGTACCACCACGCCCAGTTGGGTCTGGTCTTTTATGACTTACCACCAGGTATAGTGTACATCAGTAGGTGAGCTCTGGACTACATAGTCATTCAGAGATCCAGGTGCCTTCTGTTGTGATCAGGCAGCTTTAGATTGTTCTGATGTAATCCAGAAAATGGATTACAGCAAAATGGAAATGAGAGGAAGAGGCGAAGCCATAGCCAGTGCACACATACTTTACTTGCACATTACTGGCAGTCCTTGACAAGAGCTAGGCATTCAGCCACACTTGGGTGCTCAGGACTGAGAAATGTGGTTTGGTTCTGTGCCTTGAGAGAAGAATAAATAAGTTGATTTACATTACCTCAGGCTGCTATACTCAAAACAGAGTGAGGGGCTGGGGATATAGTTCCATGGTAGGGTGTGCTCAGCATGTACAAGGCCCTGAGTTCAATCCCCAGCACCACACACATGGAAAGAAGGAAGGGAGGAAGGGATGGAGGGAGGAGGGGAGAGGGCGAGGTAATTCCTATGTCATTGAGTTTGGGGATATAATTGGATAATGCAGACACTGCTTAGTCGAGTGCCTGTCTCATAGTATCAATAAGTCAGCTGTTAGTATTATCTGTGTAATGGTGTCAGTCATAATGAATAAAAGTAACATCACATATTTCTTTCTGGAGAAATGGTACCTTGCCTTCCATTGATGATATTATCCACACTGTGCTACATCCCACCCTTTCCCACCTTCTCTATCCATTCAACCCTTCCCGTTTGTCCATCAGACACTCGAAAGCAGCCCCTTGCTCCATATCTTCCTGCCTCACTTGCCCTGGAAATACCAAGGTGACATCTGCCTTTTCTGCCCACGTCTGTGCTGGAGTGAATCGGCATCACCACTGAGTCATGGGTTCCCTTGGCGTCTTGGCAGCCCACCTCCAACCCTGTGTTGCAAACTCCTTTCCCATCCCCATCTCTTCAGTTCCATGTCTCTACTTAAGTGTCTCAATAGTACCTTGAGCTCATCGTGCCTGAGAGGACACTTAGGATCATGCCACCCCTCCCTCATCCCCGGTTCAGAAAATGTCCTGACATCCAAGCAGGTTACAAGGCTCGAAACACCCAAACAGCCCCTGTTGTCCTCTGACTTCATCCATCCCCAGTCCTATTCATTATACATTACCCACATCTCCTGAATCCATCCTCTCTTCCCCTTCATCCGCTCCGTCATAAACACCCTAGTATCCTCCATGGAAGAGATCTTACCCCTAACTGTGACCAGTTTCTCCTCTAGCTCATACTGTGTTCTCAGGGCACTTGCTTCTCAGCTTATCTTCTGCCTCATCTTTATCTTCTTCCTGTGTACACTCACCTTGAAAATATGCTCAGGTTGCTTACACATGGGAAAAACAAACCAAAAATGCTTCTCCATCTGCAATAGCCTGTAATTTGTGTTGACTCCACTTAATAAAGCCAAGATCCTTGAAGGAGTTGGCTCATTGTTGAAAGAGATGTGTATGCTTGGTTTCCATATTTTTTGTTTAAGGTTTCTTTAATTTTTAAAAATCTGAGGTATACAGTGATGTGCACAAATCTTAAGTATGTATAAACTCATGTGTTTTCCACTGAGGTCAAGATCTGGGATATTCTCAGCACCTCAGCAGACTTGCCCTACCCTTCCTTGTTGGTAGCTCCCTACCTACAGTGGTACTTGCTACTTCGACTCTCACTATGGACCAGTCTTGACTGGTTGTGAATGGAAACCATTGGAACCCCAAAGTGCTTCCTCATTTGTGGATTTCTTCTTTTTATCATCATTATGACCGTGAACTTTCTTCATCCTATTTACTGTAACTGTAACACCATGTGAAAATATCAGAACATAATCACCATTCTTTTGTTAACTGACCATTGTATTGTTTCCATTGTTTGGGTAGCCAAAGAACACTGCTGTGAATAGTCTCTTTCATAATCTTCAGTGGGCATAACACTCATTTCTGTTATGTATATACTCAGGAGGGGAATGGCTGAGTCATGAGGTGGGGCTGTGCCCAGCTTTCTGTCAAACTGCAAGTATTCTTGAGACTGGTTGTGAGAGTACCATCACCCCAGGACCTCCTGAGCACTGGGTACTGTCCATTTTACTCCTTGAGGCATAGTAGTTGGGTTCCTTAGACTGTAACACTGAAATCATTCATCCTGTTGCCCAGCATACCAACAAGGAGGAGAGGAAGAATGGCCCAGTGCATCAGGCACTTGCACTACCTCGAGAACTGTGCTGAGTGATCTGTGGGTGTTTCCTCTTCAGCCTTCTGAGCTGCCTGAGAAATGCAGCATCCTAACCTCTTGGAGTCTTGAGGCCTAGACTTGGTGGAGAAGCAGTTCACCCATGGGGCGGGCAGTGTCTGAACTGGGCATCCTATCTCCAGCATCTTTGCCTCCCTGTGGTACTGTGATTGGTGTTGATGTAGCGGGTGTGTCACTGTGCTTGACTGTGCCATTTGTTCTTGTGTGTCCCTCGTCCCTTCTGTGCTGGGATCTTCATTCTCTTCTAACTGCTCCTTCAGTGTTGGCTCCACGAGGCATCTGCTGCCCTTTTCTTATAGGTTTTCAGTGCTCTCCAAGGGTGAGTCTGCCCGTGCTTATTCCTCAACTTCAGCCCAGTGTCTACTCTCTGTCTGGCAACCATTCTGATTTCTCAGTTAGGACCCATATCATGAGATACCCCCTCTGGGAAGCCTTCCATAATCTTTCTTCCTTCCCAATCTTGTTAGATGCCACTTTCTTCTACCCTCATGACACCAAGAGATGTCAGTTCTTGGACCAAATGCCCCCCAGACAGTGTCGTCAAAACTCTCCCCTCCCCTCCTCTGGACTGTAAAGAAGGTCTCCAGACCCTCTCTGCCCTGGTCCAGCCTGCCCTCCAGAGTTTCCTTTCAGGGTTTCAGGGATATAAGGACTCATGGAGAATAACTGGAAACCTGGGTTACAGAGGTGTAAAAACAGCGAGTATCAGAGGTGCTATTCTCATCCCCATTTTCCTGCTGAAGTGTGTATCTTATTTCTTCCCTATTGCATCACTAAGTTTCCCCCTTTGTGTCGGATTCCCTTCAGGTGACAGAGCACAACTTCAGACCACAATGCCTACTGCTCGTTTGCTACTCTCGTCAAAGGGAACCTTGCTCCAGGGAAGCCTGACTGGGGGTTCTTCAAGGGACTCCAGGTTGGGGCAATCTGGGGACCAAGAAGGGCTTTGGAAACTGCAGAAAGGTGGAGCAGTGTCAGAGAAAGGCTCTCCTGAGAACTGTCCTGGGAAAACGAGCCTCCAAGGTGGTGGTTGGGAGACAGATGACATTTTGCGCTCCAGGGTGTTTCAGGAGCAAGCCTCTCCAGATGTCCTGTATGAACGCGATTCTCAGCTACCAGGAGAAGACGCCTCCATTCGTGCAGGGACGAACCTCTACAAATGCAAGCAGTGCGGGAAAGGCTTTAATAGGAAGTGGTACCTTGTACGACATCAGCGGGTTCACACTGGACTGAAGCCGTATGAATGCAGTGCCTGTGGGAAAGCCTTTAGTCAGAGCTCAACCCTCATTCGGCACTACTTCATCCACACTGGGGAGAAGCCATACAAGTGTGTTGAGTGTGGCAAGGCCTTCAAACGCAGGGCGTACCTCACACAGCACCACCCGATCCACACTGGGGAGAAGCCCTATGAGTGCGCTCAGTGTCGCAAGGCCTTCACCCACCGCTCCACTTTTATTCGCCACAGTAGGACCCACAATGGAGAAAAGCCCTTTGAGTGCAAAGAGTGTGAGAGAGCCTTCAGCAATAAGGCACACCTGATTCAGCACTACATCGTCCACACTGGAGAGAAGCCCTACAATTGCATGGAGTGTGGCAAGGCCTTCCGGTGTGGCTCTGAGCTCACACAGCACCAGCGGATTCACACTGGGGAGAAGCCCTACGAATGCGCCCAGTGTGGGAAGGCCTTTCACCGCAGCATGTACCTCGTTCAGCACTCGGTCATCCATACTGGGGAGACACCACACAAGTGCATGGAGTGTGGGAAGGCCTTCAAACGAAGGTCGCACCTCTTGCAGCACCAGCGGGTCCATTCTTGAGAGAAGCCCTAGCAGTGCAGTGGACAGGGAGCATTTCTCACCCACCGTATCGCCTGTGTCTCATAAACGGGATCCATGCTGCTGTTGGAGAGCAAAGAAAGTGGGAAAGCTTTTTTTAGTCAGCTCTTAACACATGAGCAGTCACATTGGAGAGAAGCCCTGTAAAGGCAGGGAATGTGAGGCCACCTGTCAGCTCTGTCCTCAGGTACCGAAGGGTTTGTATCAGAGAAAGTGGGAAGGCTTTTCACCAGAAGGTCAGCAGCAGAGAACTCATACCAAGGAAAGATGTTCTGAACCTTTGGCTAAGGATAGTCTTCTGTAACCAGAAGGAAAACCTTACTTGCCATCCTGGAATTTATAGTGTAGAACTACCACATAACTGTCATTTCTGTGAGAAAACTCGGGCAGAATATCACTTGCTTGTCTAGAAAGAGTGGTATTGGAATCTGTCTCACTTCAGAATTTGCTCTATGAACTTATAAAAGCTTTCAGTTACAAGTCTGTGTGGCTAACACTGGAGAGCTTAGTATTGTTAAAAAATGAAGCCAGGTGCAGTGGCACACACCTGCAGTCCCAGCTACTTGGGAGGCTGAGGCAGGAGGATTGTAAGTTCAAGGCCAGCCTAGGCAACTTAGTGTAACCCTGTCTTAAAATAAAAAGGACTCAGTGGTGGAGCTTCCCTGGTTCAATCCCCAGTATGGGGGGAGAGGGGAACAATAAATAGGAGGAGGGGATGAGAACATAGACTGTAAGAGAAAAAAACAAATATACTTACAAACACAGATTCCCTGCCAAGCCTATTATGGTTTTTCATCAGTTTTATTTATTTATATTTTTATAGCAGAATGTTTAAGAGGTAATAGGTTTTCAGCCCTTTGTTTTTATTTCTTTACTGCTGTCCTGTGTCAGGAGAGTTGGACAGAGAGGACAGCCCTTCATTTGTTGGAAATCTTTGTTCCAAATCCCTATGCATGAGGAGGATAGTTCTTTGTGAGAGATGAAGGCTAGGGTTATGGATGGCCACAGTAAGACTTTGTAAGACTTTGATTTTTATAAATAAACCTCTTAACCATGTGGTTTTAACTGCATAGCAATCACATCTGATTCTGTGCACTGTCTGGTTTTCTGAATTTTTCTCGGCAGCATGGTGGTCCGTCATCTTGTACCTGTTTGGCCTTCACAGGTGAGCCTAATTCTTCTTCCTGGTCATTCTTGTGCTCTTCAGTCTTGTGCAGAGGGGCATTTCCCAGTTCCCCTCAACAGCAGGGGTTAGTTATAGCTGAAACAAGCAAAATAAAACACACAGCCAAGGTAAATTTGTGATACACCCAGGAAAATAAACATGGAATCTCATTGGTTTTATATTTGTTTCTGTAAAGTGTTGTAAAGTTGAACTATACAGAAACATACAGGACCTAGCATTTTAATAGGTGAAATCAGGATGTTTACAACAGGTTTGTGGGGGTTTCAAGTTAACCACCATGAACACTGGCACTTAGTGTGGCCATTTGAAATTCCCCCACTGTGGGATTTTCTTTGAGTTAGTTTTCAAACTATACAGGATTATCAATGGTAGGTGAAAATTTGTATAAATAATACAAGATTTTCATTCCCTCACTTGGAGCCTTTCTTAGAGTCTTTGAAAAGAATACATAGGTATTTTACATTTTCACAATGGGCACATGCCTTTATAATGGTGCTTTATGAACATATTTTATGAGTTAAGAGCTCTTTGTTTTTTCAGAACAGTTACAGTGTTCTGTTCTTTGGGAGAGAATTGATTCTGGAGGAGCACTCCTACCCACCTCCCAGCCCCATTCTCTCTGGAAGGCTATTATGTATTGTAGTTGAGGCTGTACTTGTACCTCAGCACTAGGGTTCAAGAGATTTGGAGAAATTCCTCTAGAAATGTCTAGGCTCTCATGAGAGCAGGCTTTCCAGTCCTGAGACCTGAACCCCAGTTTGTCCTAAAGCAGAAGTCATGCATTTTCCCTTGGAGGAAAAACACCCTAGGGTTTATTCTCAGCTTTCCAGCTCTTTCCATACAGTCTTCCCTCTGTTCAGTACAGGGACCTACCTCAAACTTGCTGCTGTTGTAGACAAGAGGCTAAGGAGATACCACCTTTCACCTCCAGACACTCACTATGCTGTAGCCACAGGGGAGAGGAGGTCACAGGGGCCTGAGAAAAAAGGGTCCTGCCCTTAAGACAGGGAGGAGCTCGCTGTCTAGTGTAGGAAATGCATGAGAAGAGCTATGACTGCATAACCACATTCATCCAGTGGCAGGACAGAGAGCTGGGCTGGAAGTGCTGGTCTCATTGGCAAAGATCAGAGCCGGGTGTGATGGCACACATCTGTAATCCCAGTACTTGGGAGGCTGAGACAGGAGAATTGCAGGTTTGAGGACAGCTTCAGCAAATAGTGAGACTCATCAACCTAGCAAGACCCTGTTTCAAAATTTAAAAAAAAATAGGGTTGTGGGTGTTGCTCAGAGGTAGAATGCCCTTAGGTTCAATCCCCAGTATTACCCCCCCAAAAAAAAATCATGTGAGAGTTCTACAAAGAGAATCAGGAGAAGGTATTCAGAAGAGAGGGCTGCTCATCAAGGTGAATATTCACTCTCACTTTGAACGTGCATGGGTTCTTTCAAAACATTCTTAGAAAAAGTTGAAATAATACTAATTAAGAAAAATTTCTAAAGTCACTTGTTTAATAAAATATATTTTAAAATAAGAAACATTAGAGAAAAGGCAAAATAAAGGAATAGGAATCTTTTGAAAGGGAAATAGAGACATGCCAGTAAACTTGGGAGTTGAAGTTTCTTTAGATAAGAAATAACACATTGCTAAGGCTGTTGACCACGGCAGCTCTTTGAAGAGCCACTATGATCCCTGGGCAATAATGGCTCAGTTTCTCCAGACTAAAGGAGTTCTGTGAGAACATGGGGAGGATTTACATCACTTTCTGCTCCCAGAGAGGGAGAAGTAGACTGCACTGAGAATCTCTGAAGAGATTTATAACTGAATAAAGCGAGTATGGCCAGAGAAGGGGAGAGACAGAGACAGATTGAGATGTGAAGAACAGAGAATGAGATCCACAAGTCATTAAAACAGTCTTCTCAGCAACTGGAATGTAACTCGTTGGTAGAGCACTTTCCTAGCCTACACTTGTATCTTGAGAAATTTAAAGCCCCTGTGTTGTCTGACACCTTCAACCTTTCAACATTTACTTGCATAATATTTGAAAAACCTATAAATGGGAGAGGAAATGAGACTTTAATTTCTTTGTATGGCACAAAGGTGTTAACTTTCTACTTGTGAGATGCAGAGAGACGTCACAGATTAGTAAAATGCTACCTGCCAAGAGAATGACTATTTCACTCACACACCACAGGAGTCTCCTTTAGTACCTTACTGCCCCACTCATGTCCCTAGTCAAAGCCTTCAGAGGGAGCCCTCAGGCTCATGAGAGCAAGGGTGGTGACAGGGCTGTGATGGGGCATAAAGGAGGGGGTGAGCTGCCCCTAATCAGGCAGACAGTGTGGAACATGCCTGTAGTCCCAGTAAATAACTTTCCCACATAAGTAAAGACACTTTTGTGCCCCAACCCAGAAGGCACAAATATATTATGAACAATTATGCTGTAATTCCTGAGTCATTTCCTTGATAACATGAAAATTCCCTGAACTAAATAACCACTTACCCAGTTGTCATTTGCTGTGGGCCCAGTGGGTGCTGGAGCTCTTGTTGGGGTGAGGAAGGGGCCCCAAACCTGAAGTGAATGGGACTCTATGGCCCCATTTCCCTTCTGTGAAAGGATTCTAAATGAAGCTGAAGTTGACAGCATCTGCCTGGGAAGTTAAGATTATCAGAAAATCATTTGTGAAGTGTGGGTATTACTGAAGGCTATTCATAAGGGCACATCATTATTAAAAGTTAGTGATGGAAATAGCCCTGGGAAAACATCTGTAATGTGAGGCAAGTGTCATGTTCCCAGGAGAATGAAGCTGGGCACATGACTATGAGGAATTTGGTGACCCTCGAGTTCCAAACTGGGCATGGTGGCACATGCCTGTAATCCCAGTACTTGGGTGGCTAAGATAGGAGGATTGCGGGTTTGAGGCCAGCCTCAGCAACTCAGTGAGACTCTCTTTCAAAATAAAAAATAAAGTAGGGCTGTGGATGTAGCTCAGAGCTAGAATGTCCCTGGGTTCAATCCCTGGTATAAATAAATAAATAAATAAATAAATAAATAGAATGAATGTGATCCATTTCATTCAGAAACCACCAAGAAATATCCACTAGAAGAAGTCACCAAGGAGCTGAGTTTCCAAAACAGTAAAAATGAACAGGGAAGCATATCATGTTGATTCCCAAGTCTAACAGATGTTCAATGAGCAAGTAGTGGGTTTCAGGACCCATTGTACATCCTGGTAGACATTAGGAAACAGACATGCATGCTCCTGCTGCATGGAGTTCATGTTCTCTCCAGGAAGACAGAAGGACCATGAGAGAGGAAATACCAGCTTGTATAGTATCTTATAATGTGGCAGGTACAGTGGAAAGAAGGAAAGGAGATAAGGGTGCTGAGAAGATTGGGGGTGGGGAGAGTCTGTGTAATACCTTACAGTGCTGACATCTTAAATAAGAGGGAAACTAAGCAAACACTTAAGGAGTTGAGACACTGAACTACATGGTGTTTTGGAGGATAATTTTCAGGGTAAAAGAAATAACCACTACAACATTGGGAAGATCTGCCTGTCCTGTTTCCGGTAGACTGAGGAAACTTGTTTCTGTGGAAGCAGCAGGGGAAGAGAATGAGGCAGGGCTCAGAGCCATAGAGCAGCTAGGCCACATCACACAGGACAGGAAAGAGCAAGGATTTCTCATTTCATGTAAGTGCCTCCCATATAGATATGTGAGCAGTGGAGAGAGAGGATGGAGGATATATTTCAGGAACCACACTGTCCCCATGTGGAGGGTTAGTGGGAGAACCAGGGCACCATCTCGAAGATAGCTGTGCTGCATCTATGACGAAGGGAGGGAGGTTCTGACTAGACGGTCACTGGTGGTGATGAAAATGTTCTGATCCGTGATATCAACTGAGAGAAGAGCCAAACGAACCCCACATTGGATTGGATGGTGGAAAGGGGAGGAAACTTGAAGAATAGAATGACACTTGCAAATGTGTGATCACAACCCAGATGTTGAAGAGAGTTAGTGAACTGATGGAGAATAAGCATGCACCTTCCCGATAAGGTTCCAAAGACAGAGAGAAAGAGAGAGGAAAAAAAAAGAGCCTGGTTGGTTTTTTTGGTCAGTGTTGTCCCTGTTACCTGGGTCTGTGAAGACTGAACTAGATGGGATTCACTTCCTCGCTGTTCCCTCAGGCCCAGGTGCCATGATATAATGTCTGCTCATGACAGGCCAAAGAGACTCAGCCACCTGAGAAGGCTACTGAAGGGCTCATGGTGGGAACTGCCTGCAAAGGGTAGCTTGGCCCCAGCAGCTCCTAGCAGAGCACATTCATGGCTTGCCGACCTGTTTTATCAGGGGTTTGCTCCTTCTGTTGTTTCTGGGGGCTGGTAGTTCAGAGACTCATAACTCTTGGAAGAGAGTAAGGCCACCATAACAAAGTACTACTGCATGGACAGCCTAACCACAGAAACTTACTCTCCCCCAGTCCTGGAGGCTGGAAGTTGGAGACCAAGTGTAGGCAGGGCTGATTCTCCTGAGGCCTACCCCTTGTTTTGTAAATGGTAGCTCCCCTGTGCCTGCTCTCTGCTCCTCTGTGTCCTAATCTCCTCTTCTTATGAGGACACCAGTTAGGTTGTTTTGGGAACCACCTACTTGTCCTCATTTTTACTTTACTTTTTGGAGGCCTTGTCCCCAAAACACTCACATTCTGAAGTACTGGGGGTTGGAAATTCCATATTTGGATTTTGAGAAGAAAAAGTTTATGCAAGAACAAGAGCACTGACCAGAGATCCCTGGCTGGCAGCCACAAATGCAGAACACAGAATTGGAGCTTGTACTATTGGCTGTCCAGCTCTGACAGGAGTGTTTTAGTGTTTGCTGTAAAGGGAAAAGAGTTTCGGGGTAGAGGGGGCTGCCTGGGATGTGGCCCAACCCACTCACTCCTCACTGATGAAGGAATTTCTGGAGCTGGACAGCAGCAGTGATTCTGTCAATGGAGGCTGAAAAGGCTCCTGTGGTGGCCACAAGCACCAGAATAGGGAGACCACTAAGGGTAATTAACTTCAGGCTCTGCAGTGAGATTATGGTCAAGCTAGAATTTGCCAATAAAATGTTACAGGGATGGAAAAGACCAAATGAACAGAAATGTTTTAGGCTCTTAAATTGTTTCAGGTGCTAGCATAAGTAAATTTTACATATATCAAAGCTAGTGTGGATCCCTTAATCTTTCTGATGACTGCATAAACACCTGAAAAGAGGATGTAATAATGTGGGTGTTACGGGATTCATTCTGGAAGAGCAGCATAGGCTTCAAGAAACTTGGAAAGAATCCAAAGAAAGACATGAAAAGGACAACACCAACATCCCACCAAACAGTATTTATTGCAGATTTTTATATGGGGGGCGAGAATACTGGGTATTGAACCCAGGGGCATTCTACCTCCAAGTTACACCCTCAGCCCTTTTTTATTTTTCATTTTGAAACAGGGCCTTGTTAAGTTGATGAGGGTCTTGCTAAATTGCTGAGGGTGTCCTTAAAGGACAGGCGTGTGCCACCACATTAGGCTGATTTTTATACTTGTAATGTGCAGCCTAACATGGTGGTGCACACCTTTAATCCCAATACTTGAGAGGCTAAGACAGAAGGATCACAGGTTTGAAGCCAGCCTCAGCAACTTCGTGAGACTTTGCTTCAAAAAATTTTTAAAAAATTAAAAAATTGTCTGGGATATAACTTGGAGGTAGAATGCCCCTGAGTTTAATCCCAAGTAATCCTGCCAATGTAATGTGCATGGTATCAAATGGACTATTTTATTTATTTATTTGGTCCTGGGGATTGAAACCAAGGACAGTCTACCTCCAAGCTACACCCCCCAGCCCTCTTTTATTTTTATTTTGAAACAGGGTCTCACTAGGTTGATGAGAATCTCACTACTTGCTGAGGCTGTCCTTGAACCTGTGATACTCCTGTCTCAGCCTCCCAAGTAGTGGGATTGCAAGTGTGAGCCACCATACCCAGTGGACTATTGATTTTAATATGGATGAAAATAAAGGTAGCATGAAGGAAAAGCAGGATAAAAGATGTATTTTAAAATGAATGCAGTAAATATGGAGTATATGAAATTGTTTATTAAGAAATAAAATACATATAAGTAAAAGTATCATATTTGGAATTAAGGAAGATTAAAAGGCTCATAAATTGGGTACAAATAACCACCTGACATTTCAAGATATAGGATATAATTACATAGGTTATACAGATAAATACATGGTACTTGCTCTAAAATATTTGGAATTTCCAGATATTAAGATGAATGAAAAATCCAAAAGTAGGCTCAATTTGCTAAAAAGAAATAATTAGGAGACTTAGATCTCAATCGCCGTGAAAGCAACTTCACGACAGGAGAAGAAAAGCAACAAAAACTTGAAGTAAACAATGAAAAGTTTGAAACACAATGGAATCAAAGCATGAAGACAAAACAGAGGAAAGTAAAAAGTTCCAAGCACCTTACCTAAGGGATGGCAGAGGTGCCATCTTGGCCATGCTGGCCGCTACCGGCATTGCGGCTTCCACACATTGTCAGCAGAGAAGCCAGAGACCAGTTGTAAGTTCAACTGCAGATCAGCAGAGACGAAAGCAAGCAGCGGCTCACTCCACACTCAAGAGACCAAACAGTGGCGGCAACAGCGGCTGCAGCGGTGCCATCTTGGCAGGATTTTGCTGGCGGCTACCAGCATTGTGGCTCCTGCACAAGTCCAGCGGAGACACCAGCGACCTGTTCTGAATCCAGCAGGTGCAGAATAGCAGCAGCAGTGAAGGCAAGCAGCGACTCGTTCCACACACGACACAGACCCAAACTGCCAAAATGGCAGAGCGGCAGCGGCGCCATCTTAGTCAGACAACGCCAACGGCTATTGGCATTGCGACTTCTGCAGGCCACCAACAAAGAAACCAGGGATCTCTTCTAAACCCAGCACTGCAGAGCATCAGTGACAAAAGCGAGCAGCCATTCGATCCACACTCGGAAGAGTCCCCAGGGCCTGGAGGCCTGACTAGAACCTGTGGCAGCGACAGAGCCCCCCACCAGAGATTAATAGCAATGCTCAACGAGACCGTAAGTCAATGAGCCGCCCCAGGGGGAGACCACCCAGCATGGCCACGGAGACTCGCGGGGTCTAAGACTGTGCGGACTGCCCCAGCAGAGGTGGGAGTGGGGTCTGCTGTGGGACGCGGTAGATGTGTAGATAAGCAGACAGTCCCTGGCGACATTTGGGTGGGACAGACTTGTAGCCCGCGGGTCGCAGAACACTTATAAAGTCGCCGGGGATCGCCACAGAACATACAGCTGTGGTACCTGGGGAAAATTGGACCAAACCAGCCCTCTCTATGGAAAACATGGAGTTCCGTGTTTGCACAGAATCGAGTTAAAGTGACACCTGCCACTTCTGTAGGCAAAGAGAGACACAAGCCTGGGGCCCCCTGCTGGTGACACCTGCCATAAGTGTAGACAGAGAGAGACATAGGGACAGCCCAAGTGGAGAATGTGGAGACCCACGCTTGCAGTGAGAGGGGCAATAGTGGCACTGGTCAATTGCACAGGTAGTGAGAGGCACCAGGCAAGGGTCCCAACCACTGAAGGAGACCAAGAATTGGGCCTGAAAATGGACATTATACCAAGCAAGTGAGAATAACCACTCAGTAAAGGCGATTCACCTTTAAGGCTCACCTAGTAGCAACTATCTACCTTCAGGATAATAAACTTTAAAGGGAGAGGCATTAGACATAGGATACCTACACAGTGAGAGAGAGAGAGAGAGAGCTACCAAAAGCAACAAAGGTATGAACATAAGAAACCTGAAATCACGAAAAGGAAGAATAGCAAAGAAACAATGAGCCCCCACAATCCCACAACAACAGAACCCACCAACTCAGAAGTGCAAAGATTGCCAGAAGGACAATTCAGAACTTCAATAGAGGAAATGATACAGGATTTCCAAAAAGAATTCAGAGAGAGCCTGAAAGAACTGAAGGATCAAATAAACAAAGAATCTGACACCTTGAACAGGAATCAAAATGACGCTCTGAAGGAATTGAAGGATGCAATAATTGAAATGAAGGCATCAATACAGACCTTCAACAATAGACTAGACCACATGGAAAACAGAATCTCACTCTTAGAAGATGACCTCTCCAAAAATGAACATAGTATATAAATTAGAAAAAACAATTAGACAGCATGAATGAGACATTGAAGAGATCTCAGCCAGTCTTAAAAGAGCAAACATAAGAATAATAGGAATAGAAGAGGGATTAGAAGCTGAAACCAAAGGAATCAATAATCTATTCAGAGAAGTAATATTAGAAAATTTTCCAAACATAGAAAGAGAGGTCGATACACAGGTACAGGAAACATTTAGAACCCCCAATAGACAGGATCAGAGAAGAGGTTCACCACGCCACATAATAATCAAACTGACTAATGTAGAGGTCAAGGAGAGAATCTTAAAGGCAGCGAGAGTAAAAGAGCAAGTAACATTCAGAGGCAAACCAATAAGAATCACTCCTGACCTTCCAAACCAAGTCATGAAAGCCAGGAGGGCCTGGAGCGACATACTCCAAACTCTAGAAGAAAACAACTTCCAGCCAAGATTTGTCTACCCAACAAAGATATCTATCAAATTTGACGGGGAAATAAAAACCTTCCATGACAAACAGAAGCTGAAAGACTTTATGTCTTCCAAACCAGCACTAGAGAAAATGATCAAAGAGATTAATTACAAAGAAGAAATAATAAGGAAACGCCAGAACCAGAGAAACAGTGATTTCCATCAAACAAACAACTAGGCAAAGAACAAACACTACCTCAAACAGAAATCATATCTCAAATAGTTAGGAATTAAAACCCATCTCTCAATAATCACACTGAATATAAATGGCCTCAACTCCCCAATCAAAAGACATAAGGTGGCAAAATGGATTAAAAATCACAATCCATCTATATGCTGGATTGTAAGAAACACACCTTATAAGTAAAGATATGCACAAACTAAAGGTGAAGGGATGGAGCAAGCTAATCCATGCTAACAGAACTCGAAAACAAGCAGGTGTAGCAATTATGATATCAGACAAATTAGACTTCAAACCTAAACTTATCAGAAGAGACAAACAAGGTCATTTCTTACTGGTAAAAGGATCAATCCAGCAAGAGGATATAACAATAGTCAACATTTATGCCCCAAACATAGGTGCAACCACTTTCATAAAAGAAACTCTTTGTAACATTAAATCACACATCGATCCCAATACAATAATATTGGGAGACTTCAACACAACTCTCACACCACTACATCGCTCTTCAAGACAAAAGGTCAGTAAAGATGCCTCAGACCTAAGGAACATCATAAACCAAATGGACCTAGTAGACACATACAGAATATTCCACCCAACTACAGATGAATTCACATTTTTTCAGCTGCTCATGGAACCTTCTCTAAAATAGACCACATATCCTAGGCCACAAAGTGAGTACTAGCAAGTTCAAAAAAATGTGACCTAATACCCTGCGACTTTTCAGGCCATAATGGAATGAAAGTATAAATCAACTATAAAAAGACCCAGAGAAACCTCATAAACACATGGAGACTGAATACCACACTGTGAATGAGGAATGGGTAAAAGAAGAAATAAGGGGAGAAATTAAGAAATTCCTAGAAACAAACGAAAACAGAGAAACAACATATCAAAATCTCTGGGACACCCTGAAGGTAGTATTAAGAGGAAAATTCATAGCACTGAGTGCCCACATAAGAAGAACAGAAAATCTCCAAATAAATAACCTAATGACACACCTCAAAGCCCTTGAAAAACAGGAACAGTCTAACCCCAAAGCCAGTAGAAGACAGGAAATTATTCAAATCAGAGAAGAAATCAATGAAGTAGAGAATAAAAAAATACAAAAAATCAACAAAACCAAAAGCTGGTTCCTTGAAAAAATAAACAAGATAGATAAACCACTAGCCAACCTAACCAAAAGAAAGAGAATCAACCAAAATTATTAAAATAAAAGATGAAAAAGGTGATATTACCACCGACAGCACGAAAATCCAGAGGATTATCAGAAACTACTTTGAAAAATATACTCCAACAAAATGGAAATCCTAGAAGAAATTGACAAATTTCTACCCATACAACCTTCCTAAGTTGAATCAAGAAGATATAGAAAGTTTAAATCAACCAATAGCAATTAAAGTGATTGAAGCAGCAATAAAGAGCCTGCCATCAAAAAAAAACCCAGGTCCCAATGGTTTCCGAAGTGAATTTTATAAAACCTTTACAGAAGAACTAATCCCAATACTCCTCAATCTATTCCGTGAAATAGAAAGAAACAGGACTCTCCCAAACACATTCAATGAAGCCAACATCACACTAATACCAAAACCAAAGAAAGCTCAAGAAAAGAAAACTCCAGACCTATATCATTGATGAACTTAGACGCAAAACTTCTAAACAAAATACTAGCAACGCGCATTCAAAACCACATCACAAAAATCATACATCATGACCAAGTCGTGTTCATCCCAGGGATGCAAGGCTGGTTCAACATATGAAAAACAATCCATGTAATCCACCACATAAACA